>JAGVVM010015003.1:0-13647 GCA_019149425.1 Psidium friedrichsthalianum | reverse complement strand
ATTAGCTAAACAATTAAAACTTTATGAATGTTGATTATGACCAACAAAAGGTTGAAATAATATACTTTCTGAGATAAAAAAAATTATTGAATAAGCAGGACAACTCAGAAGGGTAAAGAATCTTAAACTGATCTGTATGCCACAAGTTTGATTATTGTGTCCCGATTTTCCATAATAGCTACAATGGTTAATTGAAGCACTACTGCTGCTTGACACATTCTAGTCTATCTCAGTACCTATACGTGATGCACGGGGTCTTCCTTTCTTTCTAATACGGTTTCGGTCTAGCACTAATGACAGCTCGTCAAGTTCAGGCCAGTAATCTAGATCCTCCAATGGATGAAACATATGCTGATAGCACTGAAGTGTTCTATCTAAAGTGTAGAATTCATCTATCATTGTATTGGAGGGTAAGCCTAAGTTGTGCGAAATAATGAAAGATGTCGACAAGGACAAGCTGATTAGGAAGGCTACAAGAATAATAGTGTTGAACCTATCAAATGAGGTGTTAATAGAGGTAGCCAAGGAGAAAGATACCGCGGCATTGTGGAAAAACTTCAAGCCCTCTATATAACGAAAGGTTTGAACAATCATTTATACATGCTAAAGAGGATGTATTAGTCTCGATACACCAAGGTACGTTCATCAGGTCCCACCTAGATGAGTTTAATATACTCATGATAGACTTTAAAAATGTTGATAAGATTTTTAGACGATGAAGACAAGCCATGATGTTATTGGCATCTCTACCGGAGTCATGAGAGCACTTCATTGACTCCTTGTTACGAGCGCATACTATGATTACCTCAGAAGAGGTAAAATCCCTCTTGTTTTCAAAGGAGTGTCAGCGGAAGTTGCGAGATGATAATCTAGCGTAAGGTGTGGTGCGAGGACTGGTGATTCAAGATAGAGACCAACATCGGTAGCCTAGCAGTAGAGGCAAAAAATAGGTCGATAGAAAATTCAAAGCCGCATGAGTGCTTTAAGTGTCACAAGGAGGGGCACATGCGGAGAGATTGTCCAAAGTTGAGAAATAAAGGCGATGGGCAAAAGGCCATAAGCAACATGGCGAATGTTGTCGAGAAGAGTACTAGTGATGTCGAGGCCATCTTATGCGTGCCTACGAGTTCGTCAAGAGATAAATGGGTGCAAGATACTGGATGTCTATCACATAACTCCTCATAGGAGCTAGTTTACTACCTACCATACTATAGATGATGGTAGAGTTCTTATAAGAATAACGCAACCTACAAGGTTGTGGGGATAGGATAATTCGAATTTGGATGTATGATGGAGTAAACTCAAACTTGACTCAGTTATAGCATATGAGGTTAGGGTACATGAATGAGGCAGGTATGACAATGTTGAGTAAAAGAGGGTTGCTGAAAGGTCAAAAGGTAGAAAAGCTGGACATGTGTGAGCACTGCATCTTTGAGAAGCAGTGCTAGGTTAAATTCAATACAACTGCGCATTTGACCAAGCAACCAATCGAATACATTCACTCAGACGTCTATGGGCCATTTCTGGTTCCTTCGAAAGGAGGTATTTGATATATGCTAACATTTATTGATGATTATTCGATGAAGGTATGAATATACTTCTTGAAGCATAAATTTAAGGTGTTTGATCGGTTCAAGAATTTAAGCATTGATGGAGGAGCAGTCAGGAAAACTAATCAATTGCTTGATGTTGACACCTAAATTTTGATTTTTTTCATTTATATTGCACAACAATGAGAATTAACCTTAGTTCTCACAAATTTTTTTTTTTCATGCATTGTATATCTTTGTTAGTCATGCATTATCATTTGTATTCAAGCTAGAAGTGAGCTTAATTATGCAGGCGGTTTGAATTAAGGTTTATCATAATTATCGGCTGAGGAAAGCTGACATTGTTAAGATCCCTCAAGGATATTTTTGAGCTTAATTGAGCAGGTTGAATAATTATTTTTTTTTTTCTGAAAAGGCTTGATTTAAATGAATATTTTGATTAGAATTTGGTTGGTGCTAGACTTTGAAAATGATGAATTCATAGAGGGCCTAGACTTAATTTCAAATGTGATTCAGCTTGTCTTTAACTCAATTAATTGAAAAGGATTTTAATTAGTTACCAATTAATTAATTAATTAAAGCCGATTTGAGCTTGAGATGTCACCACGAGCCCATAGAAATTGAGAAATTTGGCCATCATCACTATCCTAAAATTAGAGTCCTAAAAAAATCGAAGCTCTGTCTCTATCAAGCTCTAGATAACAAAGGGTTTTGCCTGATCTGGACCTTTAAGGATTAGAATTTGATCCAATAGCATGAAAAAAAATCTACTCTAGTTAGGATTGCTAATCCAACGGTCCATATAGAATCCTACTTTGACTAGGATTAGTAGTCCTTAACTTCTATAAATAAGAGGGTTCGCTTAGAGCTCTAAGGTTGGCGATGTACAATTTCCGGCACATATTGGGAGCACAAAATTCAGAGGTAATCGGGGAGTTCAAGTGTTTGATTGTCTCCTCCAAGGTCGAGACAATCCCCTAAGTGGATCCATCAAGCTGGTCCCCGAGACCCCATTTAGCGGAGATCTTCCCTCGGCCACCACGTACCACCACTGACATCCCTGCTCAGTTGCCATCCCGTCTAGCCACTAGTACAATGGTTGCCCTCATCATCCAGCCATTGGTGCAGCCTCAGTCCCACTGTTCAAACTCACCGGCACCACCATCTAGCCTGCTGGTCACCGTCTAGCTACCATCCTGCACCCTTCCTAATACACCAGATCCAGCTCATTTATTGATAGAGTGAAAACTAAATCGATTTTTTTTTCAATTCTCAAAGTAGTGCATATTTTACTTGAATCTTCTACAGCAACGAAAAATGAAATTATCACTAATTGCTTCATTTTTCTACTTCTTCCAAGTGAAGGATAAACACAATACACCTAGTCGATTGGAATGAGAAAATTCTATCACTATTGTTACCAACATATGATTCATGGGGAAGATAAACAAATAACTCAAATCTGCCCCCCTGAGGTCCAATGACACAACAATCCGAGCGTCCCGAAGTAAACTAGGCAACCACTGAGTTCCACAGCCATTATTCAGCTACAAATAATCATTGTTCAGTCCAATTCAGGGTCAATCAGCCTCTATTTTACCATTATTTGAAGATCTAACTTTGTCATTACTTGTATTAGAGCGTTGGAGTATTTTGGTGGTCAATTGAACTCAAAAGGTACGTTTTTGGGCGAATTTCCAGAATCCTTGTGTGCTGGAATTTAGCTGAGAAAGGTAAAAATTCTCAACTTTTGATTGAGATTCGTGCTTGTTAGCTTGATAACTTGCATATATGTTTTGACACTTTGATGAATATGTTTGATTTTGCAAGTGGAAGGAAATTAAACCCTTTTTTGATCATAAAAGGAGCGAACTCTTATTGATTATTAGCCTTACCAAAAAAAAAACTCTTATTGATTATTAGGGTCGTGGCGGTGGGTTGCTGCGCTAGCCCCCCTGAGGACTAGTCGTGCTCACCATTGGTTTGGGCATAAGCTCGCAGCACGCGGACACCTGGTTATCAAAAAAAAAAAAACTCTTATTGATTATCACCCACCATTTGGTGGCCGAGTTGGTTTGTGCTCAGTTCCTTTCACGAGAGGTCTTGGGTTCAAAACTTCTCGGCGCTAGGTGACTTAACCAGGAGCCCGTGATTTTGGGGTCTGCGGGTCCTCTCGAGATCTAGTCTTGCTTCATCGCTGGTTTGAGCACAAGCTTGCTGGCTGCGCGGACACCTCAGTCATCAAACAAAAAAAAACTCTATTGATTACCAAAGCTTCAAATTTTTTTTTTGATGTTGCTTTGGTGTATTACTTTCAATTCAACCGCGTACGCTGCCCTAGAGGCCGCAACCTAGAGTTGCTTGAAAATTTTTACATCGTAAAATATCGAAATTGTTTATACTTTGGTAAGCAATTTTAGCATGTGCTCTCTTGTGCCTTGTCCCTTCAAAAAAATGAATTATATTCCCTAGTAATTCGTATAGAATTTTGTGGTGCGCCCTTTGTATTAAGGAATGATATTATTCTATACCATAATTCGCTTACTAACTTGAATCTAAGAGTAAATAGCGAATAAATCCCTCCAACCCTAATTGTTGGGTACGAGGAATTAACAAAAAAAATTCTGAATCAAAGGTATATTATGGGTATTTTTCTATATTTTTGTCATTCTTTGCACTTCATGTTTATTTAATTAACTAAAAAATCTCAAAAAATAACTATCAACTTTCTATAGTTAATCATGTTAGAAGTATGTTTTTGTGTCATAAATAATAATCTAATATAAGTCAGGACTTTGAGAAATCATTTTCTTAAGTTAAATTGGATTATATCACATTTTAAGGCATGTTTCATAATGGTCATCACTTAATCCGAAATAAAAAAATGTTATTTGCATGTCATACAGGTTAGAACACATCGATCCATTAATTCACGCATCTGCCATGCCATATAGTTTAGTTGCATTGCATTTTAAAAAAAGAAAATAAAAAAAAGAAATAATGATTTCATTCACATAATCAATCAAAAAGGGATTTTTTTTCATGAAATTTTGTACTGAAAGGGCATTAATTTTTTCAAACTAATGTAACCAAGTCTCCGAACTCATTTTCTCTGGTTCATGAAAAAAAAATTAATTCTCCCATTAATTTATTTAGGTTTCTCAATCTACCATAAATGGTTAATGATAGCTCTGAAGTGAATTAATTTTGCATGAAATAAATTTAAGTTGCGATCCGGTAGGACTTGAGAGGATAGGAATTAGGTTAGTTAATTTGATTAACCTAATAATCCGTTAACCTGATTCTTAGATTGCGATAGTTTGGCAACTCCACTAGAGAATGAAAAAATTTTCTTAATTTTTCGGAAGAATTAAAGGGTGTATCGAATTTTTCTAATTTTTAGGAAATGAAACTTGATGAGATTGTAATGCTTCAAAGGAGGAGTCTTGAAACTCAACCAGCAGAGCAATTGGATCATGGTGTCAGAAGTGAGGTGGAGCTTGAGGTGGAGCCTTCAAAGACCTCAGAGGTAATAGAGGAAGATGTTGTAGATGAGGCAACAATTCCTGAAGACGGTGATACAAAACAACCAAAGAGCCACAACACAATATAGCCATAGGCAGATAGAAAAGCAAATCAAACCATCGGTAACATTATGGTTATTTTTGATATTACTTATGTGTTGACTATAGGAGATGAGGTGGAGATAGATGAGTCTTCAATAAACTCTAGGTCAGTGGCTAGTGCTGAGTCATCGCAATGGCTATAGACTATGAGTGAAGAAATAGAGCCACTCTATTAAAATTAGATATGAGAGCTGCTCAAAGCACCCAAGAGCCAAAAGATTTTCGGGTGCAAGTGGGTCTACAAATGGAAGGAGGGCATTTCTGATGTCGAGGTAGTAAGGTACAAGCCAAAACTTGTTGCGAAGGGGGTATACCCAATGAGAAGGCATTGACTACAATGATGAGTTTCTCATGTGGTAAGAAGTGCTTGTATTTGTGCATTATTTGCCTTAGTTACTACACAAGATCTCTAGTTGGAACAGCTAGATGTGAAAATGGCATTTCTTCATGGTGAGTTAGAGGAATAAATTTACATGAGGCAACCAGAAAATATATTGAATTCTATTTATTTAATTTCCTTGTTTCTAAATAGAATAAAAAAATATAGTTGATTTAGAAATGGATTTTTTTCAATTGGAAATTCCTAATAAGAATAATACTGATTAGAATCAGGGACCAAGTTTCATCTTAATTGGGGAATACTTTGTTTGTTGTAACACTCTCTAAAAAAAAGAGTTCCCTTTGCTAAGAACGGGAAGGAAGAAAGCGAATCGGTATCCTAATTCCTCATCCTCAAATCCGTCCTTACCCCAGGGGGTAGTGTCCAACGAATAAATAATTGTAGGAGTGAAATATTGATATAATTTGAAATAACAAGGAGCAAGCCCTGGCCATAAAAAAAAATAAGAGAAAAATATGTATTTTTGATATTTATCGGATTACACAAAGGGATTCGCAAATAAAAGCACTAAGGCTACAACCAATCCATAAATTGTTAACGCTTCCATAGAAGCCAGACTAAGCAATAAAGTACCTCGTATTTTTCTCTCCGCCTTGGGCCAATTTGCTATTCTGGGTAAGGAAGACAATGTTTGTCATTAAAGAAATCTTTATATAGGCTGAAACAGTCTCCTAGACAGTGGTATAAGCATTTTGATGCTTTCATGGCTAGTCATATCTATTCTAAAAGTCAAATGGATAGCTATGTTTATTTTAGGAGACTAAAGGATGGATCTTTGGTTTATCTATTATTAATGTTGATGACATGTTAATAGCAGCTAAACATATATGCCTAATATTGATATGCTAAAGTGGCAGTTGAGTGTTCAGTTTGAAATGAAATATTTAGGTGCTGCTAAGAAAATATTGGGTATAGAGATTTTACATGACAAAATTGCAAGAGTGTTGCATCTGTTGCAAAATATATATATTGAGAAGATTGTGATGCATTTTAACATGCAGTCAGCAAAATCTATAAGTACACCTTTAGTTGCGCATTTTAAACTTTTTGAAAAGTTATCACCACAGACTAAAGAGGAGGAGGAACATATATCCTATGTTCATTATTCTAGTGTAGCGGCCATTATTATGTACGCTGTGGTGTGTACTAGGCCTGACATGTCACAGGATGTAAGCATTGTCAGCTATTACATGAAATACCTAGGTAAGACACATTGGGAAGCTATGAAATAGATCCTTAGATATTTGAAGGGGATAGCAGACATTGGCATCACATATCAAAGGGACATTAATGGTAATGAAACCACATGGTATGTGGATTCGGATCATGCTGGTGACTTGGATGGTTGCAATTGGTAGGATACATGTTTACATTGGCAAGTGTTGTAGTAAGTTGGAAGGCATCCTTACAGGAAAACGTGGCCTTGTCTTCAATGAGGCAGAGTACATGGCATTGACCTTTAAAGCGAAGGAGGTAATATGGTTGAGAGGTTTGCTCTTGGGCCTTGGATTGGAGTAGAAAAGCATCACTACACATAGTGACAACAGAGGTGTGACATATCTAGCTGGTAATCCGATATATCATGAGTGAACAAAGGATATCAATATCAAGTACCATTTCATATGTGATGTCATAGCGAAGGCCATTATTTTTGTTTGAAAATAACAACACCAGAGACCCTGTGGACATGATGACTTAGTTCATTCCTTTTGCAAAGTGCGATCTCTGCTTGAGCTCGATTGTGTCTGTAAAGAACCCGTCAAGGTTCTAAGAGAGTTGGCATGAATAATAATCACTATGACTTGGCTACAAACGTCAAGCGATGGTGGAGAATTCATAAATTATGTCTCAATTTGAGCCCATTAGACAAATACGTGCAAGAAGAAGTCAAAGAAAGCAACATATGTATCTTACTATTTCCTAGACTTTTACATGGGACAACAAGCAAAGTCAGAGAAGAGATTTGCTTCAGCCGAAAAAGAAAGTCCTCATAATCTTTGCATTAATGAAGGGTGGACTCACAAGCCTTTTTGTTGGTTTTACATGAAAGCTCATTCCCAAGAGGTGGCCAAAAGTAAAAGTTGTGGACTTGTTTTGTCCTCTAGCATTAACTTCTTTTGTTTCTTTCCTTTGTTATTTCCTTGGGTTGTAGCCAACAAAAGGGAAAGAAAGGGTGAACTCCATGTACACATTAATTGAAGGAGTTAAATGTCCATAGATAATATCTTTGAAGATGAGCCCACCCTTTTTATGGGTGCATGTTTGACTTTTTTTTTGGTGTCTTAAAGTTGTCCTCTACTCCTATAGAAGGGAAAGTGATCTAAAGATGAGTTACACAGAGCAAATTTCAGAGAGCTCAAGGTACATGGAGAGCTCGAGGAGTTTGTGCATCGAGTCGATTCGAGTGAGTTGAGTTGTTAAACACTATGGTATTGGGTATAATATAGAGCTAGGGAATACTTGAGTGGGAGCGATTATAAACTTTGTAATTATCCGATTTATTAGTGGATTATTTGTTGGCTCTTCCCATGGACATAGGATTTGATATTCATATCAAATCATGTAAATTTCTCGTGTCTCTTATTGTTCTTTATCTTATTTCTCTATCGATTTCTATAGCTCCCAACTTAATTGCAAACCTCAAGATCCTCTTCCTCTGCGATACGATTAAAACAAGCGAGACAAGAGGTGAGAGTGAGAAGGATAGATGAATTGGAAATTTAAAATAAGTTATGGGGGCAACAAAGGCGAAACAAAATTTTTCATTAATTCTCCTATCAGCATGCTGATAATGCTGAAAAACGCAAGGCAAGGTAGTCTTACACCTGCCTTGGGCTTTCATCATTTCAAAAGCTAACTTTCTCTCAAATATGATTTTCAAAGTTGTTTCTAAACACCTATGTTTTAGCCCACTCCCAAAGCCCCTTGGGAAAGTCCTTCCCAATGGGGTCTCTCATATGCATTATTATTGTACATAAGAAAAATCAAGGAGTCATAATGACCATTTAATGCACTTCATCTTTCCTTTCTCTCTTTTCATAATGGCCATCTCCTTTTTGTTTGATACATGAAGAGCTTTCTTTCACTCTTCATTTCCTTTTTCTTCTTGATCAAAGTCCAAAAGTAAAAATTGATAGCTAGCATGAGCCATCATTTTTCTCATTCCTTCATAGAACGAGACTAAAAAAGCCACTCATTTTCTTTCTTTTTCCTACATGTTCACATGGTCAAGCACATGAAGTGGGACAAAATTAAATCTTCATAAGAAGAATAAACATGGATGGTTACCAGTTTCCTCCTTTGTGGCTGCATGTGTAGCACCCTAATATGTTACCTCAAGGCTTACTTATTCTCTCTCTTTTCTTAATCTTTTAATCTTTCGATTAGGTGCATGCGGAAACGATTCACATCCCCAGACAAGTACAATAGCAAATAGCTAGAAAGAAAACCAATAATCATCATACGGCAAAAGCTCATTTTATTAATTTACTATTAACTATACGAAGTATGTATTTATAAGCCCCATCTCAGGGCCGCTTTCTATGGCCATGAAAAGATATTAGGGTCAGGATTGAGGTTAACACTACTCCTAAATAAAACTACTCCAAAAAGTCCATGTCCATGTCCACATCCTCCGCTTAGCACTAGTAGTTGGTAGGGGTCTCAGGGTCCTTGTCCCTATCGGAGGCCAGATCCTCCACTTGCCTTAGGTCCTAAAAATGGTTAACAACAACGGATGAGATAAATCTCAATGAGTTAATGACCTAAGCCTTGACTGGAGGTCAACTCAGCTTACATGCATTTAATTCATGCAATACAATTCAGTATTCATAAACATGTCATCACATAATTATAGGCAATTGAACATTACATTGGTACGGGGCTAACATATCTTAAACCATGTTATGTAAAATGTACGCAACATGACTGAACACCCGTCGGCATCCTCATACTTAGTGCACTTAGATGTCTTTCAATCATTATTCAGGTATTCATTTAATCAATTATGGCGGATCAAGGGCACGCATATACTCACACGAGGGGTCTTCCGACTCAATTGGGTACTCATTCGATCAATTACAGCCGATTGAGGATACGCCCATTCTCACACGGAGGTCTTTTGGCTTAACTAGGTATTACTCATTTGATCAATTATGGCCGATCGAGGGCACGCCCATCTTTCTACGGGATCATCTTGCTTATCTGAGCAATTATCCTTTCGATCAATTATGACGGATCGAGAGCACGCTCGCCTTTCTACCGGGGTCTTCTAGCTTATTCGGGCAACTCTCACACTATTGTAACTCTTATGCTCAAAATGCAGTACTTGAATCACATGCACAATTCATTTATCGAAAATAGACATTCAATTAATTAGCAACACCATATAATCCATACGACAATTTCCATCATCAACATAGCAAATTCAAGCATAAACTAACATGAATTAATATTAAAACTACACAAAAATATTAATAAGGCACCAATATTTAATTTTTGATGGTTTATTTGTTTTAGTAAGAAAATATTAATTATATATTAAATCGATAGCTTATCGCCTATATAACGATAACTTATCGACTATTTATGATAGCTTATCACTTCAAACACTGATAGCTTGTCGTCAATTCTTTGATAGTTTATCACCTGATTTTTGATAGCTTATCACCAAACACATGATAGCTTATCATTGAAATCATGATAGCCTATCACCTAAACCATGATAGCTTGTGACCAAACTTTCATAACTTATCAATTTGGCCCAACTTAATTAGCACTAAATGTACTTGATCTAGCCTACTAATTGAGGGATTAGGGCGAAAACTCACTCGACAATGAGCCTACAGACATGGGCATGACAATGATGGGGACGCGATGGCTATGTGTGGTTAGCTCTAAAAACCATATGGAACGACTTTGGATAGTGGCTCTCCACCAACACGCCTCTATTTAGCTCAATCCATGAAAATCCAGTAGTTTTCTAGATAAACAGCCCTTAGATTCATATAGCTCTTGATCTTATGGTCATGTAGGAAAAAATGAAGCTCGATTTGTCCTTTGGATGAGTTTAAACAAGTGATTTCTTCTCGAGCGCACGTAGAAATGAGAGAGAGAGAGAGAGAGAGAGAGAGAGAGAGAGAGAGAGAGAGAGAGAGAGAGAGAGAGAGAGAGAGAGAGAGAGAGAGAGAGAGAGAGAGATTTCCCTTCTTGAAAACCTAATCCCAAGCTAAGTTTCCCCTCATAAATGGTAAGCCCTTGAAGTCTCCATTCATGGTGATTTCTTGTCCCAAACTCATCCAAGCGAAAAATGATAATTTTTCAAAGTTTAGAAAAATGTACTATACGTGTATACGGGCTAGTATTTTGTACGAGCTCGTATAAAATGAATTTCGGCTTTAGAGAAATAGGATTGTGCTTTAAATGGCTTAAGGGGCTTTAGAAAACTTATTGGACTCAAATGGGCTTGAACAGTTGAAATTGGCTTTAGAAGGCCCAATGGGCCCACTTGACCAAGTCCTTAATTAGCTTGCGGCTCAATGGGCCTTCGCTCAGCCTGACTTCCTCGCAGGCTCTAAATCTCGATCCGATAATCCTTTTTCCGAGAGTTTAAGCAAATCGATAAATAGATCGCTCAATGAGGCGATGTTCAAAAGCTTAGTTATGAAATCATTGAAGATTCAATATCCACATTTGGATTTTGATTCTTGATAAAAAATTGATCGAAATTGTCATTCATTACGTCCCAAATAGGGTCAAATTTGAGGATGTCACAACTTTTTCCCCTTAAGGAAATTTCATTATCGAAATTTACAACAACCAAACTATTCAAAAGATGGGAGTGCTATTGTCTGATTATTTCTTTGCTTTTCCAAGTAGCTCCTTCCATTCCATGATGTTGCCAGGTCACCTTACCAAAGGGATCATCTTATTTTGAAGCACTTGTTTTTTTTTTCTATCTAAATCCTCACTGGACATTCCACGCACAATACTCGCTCATCTAAATTAATCTCTTCGAAATTCAACATGTCAGGCTCATACTTCCTTAGAATAGATACATGAAAAATGTCATGCGCTTGAGCAAGTCTCAATGGCAATGCGAGACGATAAATCGAATTCCTGATTCATTCCAAAATCTCAAATAGTCCAATGTACCTCGGACTTTAAATCCTCATCCTTTTTACTATGCTTTCACTGCGCTACTCTAATATCTTAATCTACAAGAATCACCACATCTCACAATCTTAACCATTCTCAGGATCATCACGAACCTCACTATCTCATGATCTCTCTCACAACTCCATAATGCAATCAATTCACAACTTCACTACGAATCTCTCAAGTTCATTTTCATCACTTCTCTAATTTGTTATTTTCTGGGAATCATCACATTCCACAATCTTAATCGTTATCATCGCCTACCTCAATGATCATAAATATATTTGGTGACATTGCTAGGCCACTCGCTCATGATCACTCCATGAACGTTTTAAGTTTGCTTCTCACATTTGTCAATTCATATGACACCACTTAGGACTTATCACGTCTAGTATACATACTGGTAGATCATTCGTTATCACTCAAAATATACATATCTCATTCTACCAATTCTCGATGCCAAAATCACATGCATGCTTAGGATTCTGTTGGCTACGGTCTTTCAAATAAAGCACATTCACACCCAACCATGATGCTGTCAGTTAGCTAGTGGGCTAGCTCGTGGGGTCCCATTATATCTCAAAACTACCCTGATCACACAGCAAGAGCCTCTCTAATCACAACGAAATCACAAATAAATGCTCAACTTTTACTAACATCCACAAGGCATTCAAGCATTTCCATATCCATGGCATCTTATCTGCTCATCATTATTCATTGTCTAGAATGCAATGTTATGTATGTCACCACAAAACTCATTCCATTCAAACTCAAACAACATTATGAATGTTGTAAATAGTTTAGCTCGAAACCTTTCACTAGAAAAACCAGAAGAAAATCATCTTTAGATTTCGTAATAGGCTGAACTTAACGTGATTTCTAGACTTTTCCTTTCAATGTATCGCTTGGATCACTCCTGCCTCTATTGCCTCTTTGTTCTGTGGATCACTCTCTGGCCTCATTAGACCTGATCATTGTAGGTTATCCCAAGTTATACACCTACGAAGAGAGTCCCGTTCTATATGGCCCACATCATGCTTCACTACGTTTTGTAGGTATCCTGTCAATCTCGTCTCATACTAGACTAGTAGTTTATCAAGTCAGATAAAATAAATGATATGCTCATGCATGTACGTCTTAAACTCTATAGTTTTAATGCAGGGAACTCGCGCAATACATGATCGTCCTTACCTCTCTCATATCTCTCGTCTACACAACGTCAGTCCCTTAACTTAATTTGAATTTTCTAAAATCTCGCGACCATCACTCCACAAATCAAGAATTTAAAGTCAATCTATATAACTCTTTCTTGGTTCTTATCATTTCAAAGCAAATTCATATAGTCACATTAAACCGTTGTCCAAGGTTAACATATAACCCACTAAACACAAGCTTAAATCCATGCATAGTGCTTGGCAATCACTATTCGTTTCCTTGCGCACATCATCAATACCAGAGCCTTTCAATATGATTAATATCTAAACCATCAAGATATGATGCAGATTCAAATCTATAGTCCACAAATAGAAATCCATCCCAATTCCATATCCACAATCCGTTTCTACGAGCTAACATTCAAACTCCACAGTTCAATCCTATCAGTAAGTTGTTACCATTTCGACTTACTATCCAATCCACCTATTTATCACAATATTACAACCTCAAGGCACAAAAATCAATAAGCTAAAGTCATGACTGACGAACTTCTCACTAGAAAGTAGCCTGAGCTAAAGTCATGATTGACGAACCTCAAGGCACAAAAATCAAACACATGTACTTGTAAATATTAAATACGTGCATGCCTACCAAACAAGTTAGTCACCAGCGCACCTTATCACTCTAGCTATACGCTCTAATCACTAGCACACCTTATCACTCCACTGACCCATTCTGATTCCAAAAACTTATAGCGCCC
>JAGVVM010015000.1:0-13946 GCA_019149425.1 Psidium friedrichsthalianum | reverse complement strand
CCATGCACACTCAATCTTGGGCCTCAGATTAATAGCCAATTTGACCTGCGTTATATAGCCGCATCAGGTCCTACCCGCTTATCGCATGCATCAGGTCCGTACCTCAACTAGCGTATGGGACGCCTCAGATTGGCATCTTATTGTTCCAGCTACTCTGCGTCAAACGCATTAGGGCGCACTGTGCCTTGACCTATGTCATATAGGCACCTCAGGTCGGCACACTTATCTTTTCAATTTCCCATGTCATATAGGAACTTCAAGGCCATCCTCGATTCGTGTCATATAGGCACCTCAGATCGGCACACTTATTTCTCCAATTTCCCGCGTCATATAGGCACCTTAGGGCCATCCTCCATTGCTACGTATTACATCAATTCGCAATGATATGCAATTCACATACTTTCACACGTGAAATCCATCGCTCTAGTCCTTCAAGCTAATAAAATCCTTTAAATTCATTTGGACAGAAATCATTGGCCAAGTACGTTAGGCCACAACTCAAAACACGTACCCAAATATTTCAATTCACATGGGTGACATAATGGTCAAGCCAATCAGCTCATTTCATGAACCCAAATTGTCGCACTCACCTTGCAGGCAATAAAATCCTTTAAATTCATTTGAACAAAAATCACCGGCCAAGTACATTAGGCCACATTTCAAATATAAGTCTAAATTTATCAATCCACATATCCGATCAAATGGCCAAGCCAATTAATCTGTTTCACATGCTCAATTTTATTAAAAATGCCCAATTTCTCACTTGGGACTCAAAATGACCAAATAATTATTTTCACGCATACATGAATAATCTTCAAATATTATTTTGAATACGAACACGGGCCCCGAATATTTGAAATAGTAATATAAAATATTACTTGGGTTTGATTTTGCATAAAATGCTCCAAAATGTATTTTTCGGTACTCAAACCACACGAGACCCACAAAACTTGTCATTTTCAAACCAAAATTAAATTGGTAAGCACGTGAATAGTATTCAGAGGTTCGTAAGCAGTGATTTCAAAATACTATTTAGCTCATTTTTGCTCTAAATATTTCAAAAATCCATTTTTCGGTACCTAAATCTCACGGAACCCATATCAACCACCAACAACAGCAAATATTCAGCCAAGACAGCAACATACCAAGCCCAAATAATATACCACAGCCTCGCCATAAAATCAGTTTGCACAAATACGCTAACTCCAGCAAGTTTTCTTAACCCGATTTACCTCGAATCGGACCCTTAGAGCTAGTCCATATCATGTACAATATTCTAATCGAGAAATAGATGTTTAACTTACCTAGTTGAGGCTGACACAAAGTTGTGGAAGCGACGACACACAGCAGCGATCGACAAAGCACGACGGATTCCAATAGATTTAGTCCAAATCGGGGCTAATCGAGGTGGTTCAAAAGCTGAAAATCAATATTTTCACATGAAAATGAGCTCTAAGAGTCGCTAGGGTTAACATATATCAACTTGAGCTATATGTCAAATTCGGGTAACATAAAACTAGTTCATTGATTAAAACGGCAAAGTAGATTTGAAAGGTCAAACGACCTCGGATCAAAGTGATTCAAAATTTTGTGAATTCATTTCAGATAGGACTACGACATATCCAAAAATCACAAAAATCCAAAGATTGGATCTCTATCGGTAGCTAGTTAAAATTGGTAGTAGAATTCTGGATCCGAGAGAGAGATCCGAGAATGGTGGTCGGTTTTGGAGGGTTTAGAGAGAGAAAAATCTAGTCAAAGATAGAGGGGAGAGAGAAAGAGAGAAAGTAGTCTTAGATATTTATAATTTCAAAACACAATTATTGAAGTTACTATTTATCGAAAGCGACATAAAGCTAAATAAATTGACTGATTGTCAAACTATCAGTAAATTTTTGGACTGATAGGGGACTGAGCCTCAATAATTTTGGTCAAATGGTCAAATTGATCAAAAAGATGATCATCGAGATATTTTTCGAAAATCGTGAAATTTTAGAATCGGTAGGGGCTCAATCAATGTTGATTTGGCTCAACCGTGATCGAGAAATAACTCAAAATATAACCGAATAATTTTTCTAACCTCACTAAAATTACTAACATCCTCTAGCCATGGATTCTAGTACAAACTGGGGGTGAGATGACAATTTTCAATTTTGTCATTTTCTCTAAGCATTCCAATGCCAAGCTGTCAATTCACGCCTTTCGAGGCGATGTCCAACATTTATATTCTAATCCAAAATCCAACTTGTTTCAACTTATAAATATCTGAAATTCAGGATGTTATAAATCTCCCGTCCTTAAGAAGTTTCATCCTCGAAACTTGTCATTTACTTTCTCGTTAGCAAAAGCAAAACCCTTATAGCAATTATCTCACTCAATTGTGTGGCCTTATTACTATTTTGCTGCGTACTCTAATCACTTATCCTCCTTAGTTACCACATCTCGCAATCTTAACAATTCTTAGGGTCGTTACCCACCTCATTGATCATAAATCTACTTGGTGATATTACTAGGCCACTCGCTTATGATCACTCCATGAACATCTCAAGTTCGCTTCTCATAGTCGTCAATTCACATGACACCACTCAATGGACTTACCACGTTCAGTATGCATTCAGGCCTATCGTCCCTTATCACTCAGATTGTATATATGTCATTTTGCCAATTCTCGATGCCAGAACCACATGCTATGCCAGGATTTTGTTGGTTACGGTCATTCAAACACATTTCACATAATTCACACCCCACCACGATGCGATCGGAAAACTAGCTAGGTAGCTCGTGTGGGTCTTATTACATCTCAAGACTACTCCAATTACACAGCAGGGCCCCTCTCTAATCACAACGAAGGCACACAACAAATGTTCGACTTTCATCAATATCCACAAGGTATCCAGGCATTCCTCAATCAAGGCATCTCAATCCATTTAGACTTTCATTCACCATTCTGATTCTTCATGTACAATACTATGCATTTTTCTAAAATATTTTTTTAAACTAACTTTAATGCAATGTATCTTTCAAAATAAGTCAAACCTCGCACAATGCGTAGCCCTACTTTTCAATGTGTGACTTAATTTATTCCTGTCTCTGTCGCCATTTTAGAAGTCTACTAGGAGCCGCTCCTTGTCCGAGCTCTCTTTAGCTCTGGCGATCACTTCTCCACCCTCATCAGACCGGGTTGTTACAGGCCCGCCAACTTTCGCCTGGTTTGTCCCCAAGTCCGGTACTTACTAAGAAGATCCCATTCAACACATGTCATACCGTGTCTCACTACGGTTTTTAGGCATTCCGTATAGCTTGTCCTATGCCAAACAACGGTTTATTAAGCCCAACAAAATAATATCATGAACTATGCACGTACGTTTCTCAAACTTCAAATTTTGATGCAATCAACACGTGCAATGTATGATTGTCCTCACTGCTCTTCACATACTACTCACTTCATATCGAGCCCTATCTTAGGCTTAACATTATCGATCACTATACTGTCCCATCAAGCACAAAGATCATCAAGCCTATATATTGATCGATAAAGTTCTCATTTAACAAGCAGTCACAAGGCAACTATCATTAGTACACAACAACTAGGGCCTAAGTTCTCACGTCAAGCCCAGTCTCACTTGCAACTTAGCAGAATCACTGTAAATCATTCAGCATCAAATGATTCAAACCTAGCAATCATAGGTATACTCATGTGGCAAACAAGACTTGTTCAAAGCTAGCAGACACCTAAGGTCTTTCTACTTGACTATCCTATAGATCAACACCCTTACTGCTCTAAACCTCAAATACACTTCTGGTCGAGTTGACCTTGCTCTAAATCATTACTTCTTATCACTCCAAGCCTCGAATCACTCTTGATTGAGCTGACTTTGCTCTAATACCACTTCAGACGAAGATGTCAAGCCCCAAACCCACGAGCCATGCGATATTCCTATCATACTTGTACGGTCAAATGGTCGACAATCACGACGGCCCAGTAAACTCATCGTATCCAAACGACCTCAGAGTTCCTTGGGTAATGGAAATGAGCTTCTTTAATCTCATACATAGAAAAAGGGTAGAGAGAGACAGACCAATCAATGCACCAAACCACACTTTATAATACATGCCATTTCCATACAACTGTTAGGATGACGTCATATGCACAGTTCAAAGCTTTCGCTACCTCATTACAACCCATTGCTCGATCTTTACAATAAAAGGCTTTAGGTCGGCAAGGTTTTCAATTTCAATAGCGAGCAAAATTGGACATCACGCCCTGAACCTCTACGAGCGCGTGATATCTGCACAACGACGGTCGATATATGTAACATCCCAAGACTGTCGTCGACCCAAAAACCTTAATATCTAAATAAATGCTAGTAGAAGTGATACATTACCCCTGACAGCGAATGAGCAAGGACTAGCGCAACCATAACACCATATATATATACATAATCTCAGTTACATATTACACAGTTCAAAACTTTCACTACCTCATGACAACCCATTGTTCGACCTTTACAATAAAAGGCCCTAGGTCGACAAGTTTCTCAATTCTAATGACGAGCAAACCATACAAATTTCCTTTTAGGGTTTTTACCTCAACCTTACTCATCATCATCTGTCCCACCATATGGTCCAAGGAAAGACCGAGTCTCTGGACCAATTTTCTTCAGGATCCCATGTCTTACTCGTATTACATTCACTGCTGGGGACGGAGGTCTAAAAAATAAGGGTAATCACCTATGAGAACAAATCTCAGCAAGCTAACCTCTAAATCCCTTCTTAAAATACCAAACACCCTCGGACCCAACTCCACACCTTATCCAGACTCTCAAATCATAGAGTCAAATTTTAAATCGCAGGGCCAAGAAAGATCAAAGGTAACACCTAATAGAAAACTCACCATAAATGGTAATTTAAAAAAAAAAAATAGCTCAAGTCTAATCTAAGATCATAAAACCAGAATATCACATAAAACAGCCAATCAATGATTCGTCACAAATGGCCAAGTTATAAAATAAACGAGTCCACTCTAGGATAATTTCATGTAAATATATATGTATGCACGCTCAATCTTGAGTCTCAGATTAGTAGTCAATTTGACTTGTATCATATAGGCGCATCAGGTCCGACCCGCGTATCATACGCATTAGGTTCATGCCTCAACTCGCGTATGGGACGCCTCAGGTTGGCACCTTACCCCTCCAGCTACCTTGAGTCAAACGTATCAGGGCACACTGTGCCTTAACCCGTTTCATATAGACACCTTAGGTCGGCATATTTATCTCTCCAATTCCCTATGTCATATAGGCACTTCAGATCGACACACTTATCTCTTCAATTCCTCATGTAATATAGACACCTCAGGGCCGTCTTCCATGGCTACATATTATGTCAATTCACAATGATATGCAATTCACACACTTTCACACGCTCATAAAATGCTCTCTATTGTTGGTGTGGCTAGGAGAGTCCTAGCAGACGCACTTAGTATGACTATCTACCTGAAGAATAGAAGATTCACATTGATTGCTATAGGATGTCGAACATTCAAAGAAATATAGTCAAGTAATATTGCTGATATTCTATTAATAGAATATTTGGTTGTCCATGTTAGTAAGGTAAGCTCGATGAAAGGTTAAGAAAGTGCATACTCCTATGCTATGCACAAGGTGATCGAGGTTACTGATTGTGGTGCTTGGAGTTAAATTCACCTCTTGTAAGCAAAGAAGTTACATGTGACGAATCTCCAATAGTTTTGGCTAGGCGTGATTAAAATAGCGTTCAAATGAATTTGAACGATGTTTAGCTTGAAGTGGAGTTGCAACTAGAAACTCCTGAGGTAGCAGGTAGCGAAGTAATCAAAACAGATTGTGCTTAAGGTGGAGCCTAAAGGGCCAATAGCTAATGTAGCTGCTAATATTGACAAGGTATATATTGATCTTGTTTTATCTATGGCTAAGGAGGCTGTGGTAGAAGTTCTTGTGGAGTAATTAAAGGGACAGGTGCAATTGGTGTTTTGATGAGGTCCACGGTTATGTCGAAGTTCAAGTACAGCTTGGACTTGAAAAATGTCTATGGCTGTTGAGTTCGTTGGGGCTATTGAAGAGTGGCAATGAAGCTCGAATTCTTGCAAAACGATTGTGATTTGGCTTAAACGTCGAGTCAAGATAGAGATTGTTAACGAAACTCGACCCAAGATAAATTAAAGAAAAGTTTAATATTCATGGTGATCATCTGTGGAAATTATTTTTCTTGAATAGGGGAGTCCATGTTGGATATTCATATTTATTTTATTTTATTTTTTGATGTAAAATTGGCATGGAAGACTTGTGGACCAAGAAAAAAGAAAAAAGAGAAAGAAGAGGACCTTGGAGTTTGACCAATTGACCAAATATTGGTCGTACATGGACTTCCTATTCCATGTTGAAGTTGGTTTCCATTAATATATATTAGATATTCCCTTTTTCAGGTCCATTCGATTTGGGTTTATCAAGTGTGAATGTTGCTAACTAATCTAAGTTACTTTTCATTAGTAATTATTCGTATCTTATATTAAATTTCTTCACTACTTTTGGCATCTCTAACTTTGTTAAAAAAGATATTCCTTAAACTGTCGAAAAAATTTAATTTTTCTTCATTATTTTTTTCTTAAATAAGAAAGGAAGCAGGTGACAAAGGGAAGGCTTTGCCAAGAATCAATCAACTAAACGAAATATAAAAGGAAAATAAGAGAGGATTAAGTGATTGGCTATACAGGCAAGGAAGGTTATGGACATTCCTTTTTTGTTCAAGTTCCACACCGAATAGGGGTGAATTTTTTCTGTGAAACGTGAATTTATTTTTGCTTTTGTTCTTTTTATCTACATTAGAAAGACCAAGTTTTTTGTTTCATGTCTATACAAGCAGAAGATGAACAAGTGTTGCGGTGTGTTCAAAATATTGAGATCTATAAAACATTAAGCAAAATAATTGAATCATTACATAATATTTTGCTTAATGTTTTATAGATCTCAATATTTTGAACACACCGCAACACTTGTTCATCTTCTGCTTGTATAGACATGAAACAAAAAACTTGGTCTTTCTAATGTAGATAAAAAAGAACAAAAGCAAAAATAAATTCACGTTTCACAGAAAAAATTCACCCCTATTCGGTGTGGAACTTGAACAAAAAAGGAATGTCCATAAACCTTCCTTGCCTGTATAGCCAATCACTTAATCCTCTCTTATTTTCCTTTTATATTTCGTTTAGTTGATTGATTCTTGGCAAAGCCTTCCCTTTGTCACCTGCTTCCTTTCTTATTTAAGAAAAAAATAATGAAGAAAAATTAAATTTTTTCGACAGTTTAAGGAATATCTTTTTAACAAAGTTAGAGATGCCAAAAGTAGTGAAGAAATTAATATAAGATACGAATAATTACTAATGAAAAGTAAACTTAGATTAGTTAGCAACATTCACACTTGATAAACCCAAATCGAATGGACCTGAAAAAGGGAATATCTAATATATATTAATGGAAACCAACTTCAACATGGAATAGGAAGTCCATGTACGACCAATATTTGGTCAATTGGTCAAACTCCAAGGTCCTCTTCTTTCTCTTTTTTCTTTTTTCTTGGTCCACAAGTCTTCCATGCCAATTTTACATCAAAAAATAAAATAAAATAAATATGAATATCCAACATGGACTCCCCTATTCAAGAAAAATAATTTCCACAGATGATCACCATGAATATTAAACTTTTCTTTAATTTATCTTGGGTCGAGTTTCGTTAACAATCTCTATCTTGACTCGACGTTTAAGCCAAATCACAATCGTTTTGCAAGAATTCGAGCTTCATTGCCACTCTTCAATAGCCCCAACGAACTCAACAGCCATAGACATTTTTCAAGTCCAAGCTTGTACTTGAACTTCGACATAACCGTGGACCTCATCAAAACACCAATTGCACCTGTCCCTTTAATTACTCCACAAGAACTTCTACCACAGCCTCCTTAGCCATAGATAAAAACAAGATCAATATATACCTTGTCAATATTAGCAGCTACATTAGCTATTGGCCCTTTAGGCTCCACCTTAAGCACAATCTGTTTTGATTACTTCGCTACCTGCTACCTCAGGAGTTTCTAGTTGCAACTCCACTTCAAGCTAAACATCGTTCAAATTCATTTGAACGCTATTTTTAATCACGCCTAGCCAAAACTATTGGAGATTCGTCACATGTAACTTCTTTGCTTACAAGAGGTGAATTTAACTCCAAGCACCACAATCAGTAACTCGATCACCTTGTGCATAGCATAGGAGTATGCACTTTCTTAACCTTTCATCGAGCTTACCTTACTAACATGGACAACCAAATATTCTATTAATAGAATAATCAGCAATATTACTTGACTATATTTCTTTGAATGTTCGACATCCTATAGCAATCAATGTGAATCTTCTATTCTTCAGGTAGATAGTCATACTAAGTGCGTCTGCTAGGACTCTCCTAGCCACACCAACAATAGAGAGCATTTTATGAGCGTGTGAAAGTGTGTGAATTGCATATCATTGTGAATTGACATAATATGTAGCCATGGAAGACGGCCCTGAGGTGTCTATATTACATGAGGAATTGAAGAGATAAGTGTGTCGATCTGAAGTGCCTATATGACATAGGGAATTGGAGAGATAAATATGCCGACCTAAGGTGTCTATATGAAACGGGTTAAGGCACAGTGTGCCCTGATACGTTTGACTCAAGGTAGCTGGAGGGGTAAGGTGCCAACCTGAGGCGTCCCATACGCGAGTTGAGGCATGAACCTAATGCGTATGATACGCGGGTCGGACCTGATGCGCCTATATGATACAAGTCAAATTGACTACTAATCTGAGACTCAAGATTGAGCGTGCATACATATATATTTACATGAAATTATCCTAGAGTGGACTCGTTTATTTTATAACTTGGCCATTTGTGACGAATCATTGATTGGCTGTTTTATGTGATATTCTGGTTTTATGATCTTAGATTAGACTTGAGCTATTTTTTTTTTTATAAATTACCATTTATGGTGAGTTTTCTATTAGGTGTTACCTTTGATCTTTCTTGGCCCTGCGATTTAAAATTTGACTCTATGATTTGAGAGTCTGGATAAGGTGTGGAGTTGGGTCCGAGGGTGTTTGGTATTTTAAGAAGGGATTTAGAGGTTAGCTTGCTGAGATTTGTTCTCATAGGTGATTACCCTTATTTTTTAGACCTCCGTCCCCAGCAGTGAATGTAATACGAGTAAGACATGGGATCCTGAAGAAAATTGGTCCAGAGACTCGGTCTTTCCTTGGACCATATGGTGGGACAGATGATGATGAGTAAGGTTGAGGTAAAAACCCTAAAAGGAAATTTGTATGGTTTGCTCGTCATTAGAATTGAGAAACTTGTCGACCTAGGGCCTTTTATTGTAAAGGTCGAACAATGGGTTGTCATGAGGTAGTGAAAGTTTTGAACTGTGTAATATGTAACTGAGATTATGTATATATATATGGTGTTATGGTTGCGCTAGTCCTTGCTCATTCGCTGTCAGGGGTAATGTATCACTTCTACTAGCATTTATTTAGATATTAAGGTTTTTGGGTCGACGACAGTCTTGGGATGTTACATATATCGACCGTCGTTGTGCAGATATCACGCGCTCGTAGAGGTTCAGGGCGTGATGTCCAATTTTGCTCGCTATTGAAATTGAAAACCTTGCCGACCTAAAGCCTTTTATTGTAAAGATCGAGCAATGGGTTGTAATGAGGTAGCGAAAGCTTTGAACTGTGCATATGACGTCATCCTAACAGTTGTATGGAAATGGCATGTATTATAAAGTGTGGTTTGGTGCATTGATTGGTCTGTCTCTCTCTACCCTTTTTCTATGTATGAGATTAAAGAAGCTCATTTCCATTACCCAAGGAACTCTGAGGTCGTTTGGATACGATGAGTTTACTGGGCCGTCGTGATTGTCGACCATTTGACCGTACAAGTATGATAGGAATATCGCATGGCTCGTGGGTTTGGGGCTTGACATCTTCGTCTGAAGTGGTATTAGAGCAAAGTCAGCTCAATCAAGAGTGATTCGAGGCTTGGAGTGATAAGAAGTAATGATTTAGAGCAAGGTCAACTCGACCAGAAGTGTATTTGAGGTTTAGAGCAGTAAGGGTGTTGATCTATAGGATAGTCAAGTAGAAAGACCTTAGGTGTCTGCTAGCTTTGAACAAGTCTTGTTTGCCACATGAGTATACCTATGATTGCTAGGTTTGAATCATTTGATGCTGAATGATTTACAGTGATTCTGCTAAGTTGCAAGTGAGACTGGGCTTGACGTGAGAACTTAGGCCCTAGTTGTTGTGTACTAATGATAGTTGCCTTGTGACTGCTTGTTAAATGAGAACTTTATCGATCAATATATAGGCTTGATGATCTTTGTGCTTGATGGGACAGTATAGTGATCGATAATGTTAAGCCTAAGATAGGGCTCGATATGAAGTGAGTAGTATGTGAAGAGCAGTGAGGACAATCATACATTGCACGTGTTGATTGCATCAAAATTTGAAGTTTGAGAAACGTACGTGCATAGTTCATGATATTATTTTGTTGGGCTTAATAAACCGTTGTTTGGCATAGGACAAGCTATACGGAATGCCTAAAAACCGTAGTGAGACACGGTATGACATGTGTTGAATGGGATCTTCTTAGTAAGTACCGGACTTGGGGACAAACCAGGCGAAAGTTGGCGGGCCTGTAACAACCCGGTCTGATGAGGGTGGAGAAGTGATCGCCAGAGCTAAAGAGAGCTCGGACAAGGAGCGGCTCCTAGTAGACTTCTAAAATGGCGACAGAGACAGGAATAAATTAAGTCACACATTGAAAAGTAGGGCTACGCATTGTGCGAGGTTTGACTTATTTTGAAAGATACATTGCATTAAAGTTAGTTTAAAAAAATATTTTAGAAAAATGCATAGTATTGTACATGAAGAATCAGAATGGTGAATGAAAGTCTAAATGGATTGAGATGCCTTGATTGAGGAATGCCTGGATACCTTGTGGATATTGATGAAAGTCGAACATTTGTTGTGTGCCTTCGTTGTGATTAGAGAGGGGCCCTGCTGTGTAATTGGAGTAGTCTTGAGATGTAATAAGACCCACACGAGCTACCTAGCTAGTTTTCCGATCGCATCGTGGTGGGGTGTGAATTATGTGAAATGTGTTTGAATGACCGTAACCAACAAAATCCTGGCATAGCATGTGGTTCTGGCATCGAGAATTGGCAAAATGACATATATACAATCTGAGTGATAAGGGACGATAGGCCTGAATGCATACTGAACGTGGTAAGTCCATTGAGTGGTGTCATGTGAATTGACGACTATGAGAAGCGAACTTGAGATGTTCATGGAGTGATCATAAGCGAGTGGCCTAGTAATATCACCAAGTAGATTTATGATCAATGAGGTGGGTAACGACCCTAAGAATTGTTAAGATTGCGAGATGTGGTAACTAAGGAGGATAAGTGATTAGAGTACGCAGCAAAATAGTAATAAGGCCACACAATTGAGTGAGATAATTGCTATAAGGGTTTTGCTTTTGCTAACGAGAAAGTAAATGACAAGTTTCGAGGATGAAACTTCTTAAGGACGGGAGATTTATAACATCCTGAATTTCAGATATTTATAAGTTGAAACAAGTTGGATTTTGGGATTAGAATATAAATGTTGGACATCGCCTCGAAAGGCGTGAATTGACAGCTTGGCATTGGAATGCTTAGAGAAAATGACAAAATTGAAAATTGTCATCTCACCCCCAGTTTGTACTAGAATCCATGGCTAGAGGATGTTAGTAATTTTAGTGAGGTTAGAAAAATTATTCGGTTATATTTTGAGTTATTTCTCGATCACGGTTGAGCCAAATCAACATTGATTGAGCCCCTACCGATTCTAAAATTTCACGATTTTCGAAAAATATCTCGATGATCATCTTTTTGATCAATTTGACCATTTGACCAAAATTATTGAGGCTCAGTCCCCTATCAGTCCAAAAATTTACTGATAGTTTGACAATCAGTCAATTTATTTAGCTTTATGTCGCTTTCGATAAATAGTAACTTCAATAATTGTGTTTTGAAATTATAAATATCTAAGACTACTTTCTCTCTTTCTCTCTCCCCTCTATCTTTGACTAGATTTTTCTCTCTCTAAACCCTCCAAAACCGACCACCATTCTCGGATCTCTCTCTCGGATCCAGAATTCTACTACCAATTTTAACTAGCTACCGATAGAGATCCAATCTTTGGATTTTTGTGATTTTTGGATATGTCGTAGTCCTATCTGAAATGAATTCACAAAATTTTGAATCACTTTGATCCGAGGTCGTTTGACCTTTCAAATCTACTTTGCCGTTTTAATCAATGAACTAGTTTTATGTTACCCGAATTTGACATATAGCTCAAGTTGATATATGTTAACCCTAGCGACTCTTAGAGCTCATTTTCATGTGAAAATATTGATTTTCAGCTTTTGAACCACCTCGATTAGCCCCGATTTGGACTAAATCTATTGGAATCCGTCGTGCTTTGTCGATCGCTGCTGTGTGTCGTCGCTTCCACAACTTTGTGTCAGCCTCAACTAGGTAAGTTAAACATCTATTTCTCGATTAGAATATTGTACATGATATGGACTAGCTCTAAGGGTCCGATTCGAGGTAAATCGGGTTAAGAAAACTTGCTGGAGTTAGCGTATTTGTGCAAACTGATTTTATGGCGAGGCTGTGGTATATTATTTGGGCTTGGTATGTTGCTGTCTTGGCTGAATATTTGCTGTTGTTGGTGGTTGATATGGGTTCCGTGAGATTTAGGTACGAAAAATGGATTTTTGAAATATTTAGAGCAAAAATGAGCTAAATAGTATTTTGAAATCACTGCTTACGAACCTCTGAATACTATTCACGTGCTTACCAATTTAATTTTGGTTTGAAAATGACAAGTTTTGTGGGTCTCGTGTGGTTTGAGTACCGAAAAATACATTTTGGAGCATTTTATGCAAAATCAAACCCAAGTAATATTTTATATTACTATTTCAAATATTCGGGGCCCGTGTTCGTATTCAAAATAATATTTGAAGATTATTCATGTATGCGTGAAAATAATTATTTGGTCATTTTGAGTCCCAAGTGAGAAATTGGGCATTTTAATAAAATTGAGCATGTGAAACAGATTAATGGCTTGGCCATTTGATCGGATATGTGGATTGATAAATTTAGACTATATTTGAAATGTGGCCTAATGTACTTGGCCGGTGATTTTTGTTCAAATGAATTTAAAGGATTTTATTGCCTGCAAGGTGAGTGCGACAATTTGGGTTCATGAAATGAGCTGATTGGCTTGACCATTATGTCACCCATGTGAATTGAAATATTTGGGTACGTGTTTTGAGTTGTGGCCTAACGTACTTGGCCAATGATTTCTGTCCAAATGAATTTAAAGGATTTTATTAGCTTGAAGGACTAGAGCGATGGATTTCACGTGTGAAAGTATGTGAATTGCATATCATTGCGAATTGATGTAATACGTAGCAATGGAGGATGGCCCTAAGGTGCCTATATGACGCGGGAAATTGGAGAAATAAGTGTGCCGATCTGAGGTGCCTATATGACACGAATCGAGGATGGCCTTGAAGTTCCTATATGACATGGGAAATTGAAAAGATAAGTGTGCCGACCTGAGGTGCCTATATGACATAGGTCAAGGCACAGTGCGCCCTAATGCGTTTGACGCAGAGTAGCTGGAACAATAAGATGCCAATCTGAGGCGTCCCATACGCTAGTTGAGGTACGGACCTGATGCATGCGATAAGGGGTAGGACCTGATGCGGCTATATAACGCAGGTCAAATTGGCTATTAATCTGAGGCCCAAGATTGAGTGTGCATTGCATC
>JAGVVM010014999.1:0-21611 GCA_019149425.1 Psidium friedrichsthalianum | reverse complement strand
AACCTTACAATAGTTGAGTGATGATCAATCAAAATTGACAGCTACTAATGCCACCACTGGCTTTCATCAGACAGTTCTAAACGTATCATTAACATGTTGGACGTTATCCCTTTATCCATGACAGCCCTCTCAAGTAGTGCCTTAATAGCAAGTAGAATGAAGCTCTTGCTACGGAAGAAGATGTGGTTCCTTTCTATCTAGACAATATGACATAGAGCACTAAAAAGAAATCTTGCAATGCTCTGATAGAAGTGCTAGCCACGAAAATTCGCAACGCCCATTAAAGGTTATTGTGCCAATAAACTTTTTGCCAAGTCTGGTTACATCTAGCAGCCCAAAATAAAGCCCAAGGTACTTGTATAGTGGCTGCCGAAGCTAAAGCCCTCAACGATGATGTTTAAAGAGCTATTGGGGTAAATATGCACTTGATGGATCAGTTTGATTTTTATGCATGAATATTAGTTTACTGTTAATGTATCAAGGGGGTAAATTTGTGCCCGAGTAGACACCGTACTTACTATTGGAGATCAACGAGAATCCGAATAATATACCGAATTAACGTAGCGGAAAAAAGTAATCTCCTGTCTTGTGCAAACCTAATAGGAAACAATATAATAGAGCAATATATCTGGCAAAATAACAAGCAGCCACACGAACACAAAGAATTTTACGTGGAAAATCTGCTCTGATGTGAGGAGATAAAAAACCACGGGACCGAAGTCCACCCAAAAAACTCACTATCAATGAATTGGACAGACAATGTTCTTCTCTAGTTAATACTAGAAGTACATAGCAGCAAATACATCAAGAACATCATTCTTGGCAATACACGTGATTCACAAGAGATCTAGGATAAATCTCACCAAAAAACGCAGGTTTGTTCTATCACGAAAAAACCTAATGAAAGGAAGATCCATATGAAAATCAAACGATCAGATTCGAGAACAATGCGTCCCAAGTAATCGGACCACGGATCGACCTCTGATGTCAGCTTGATGAAAAACGAACAGCACATCTTTCCAGATTTCTTCACTCTTTTCTCTTGCTATTACGTCTAAAAAAGAACGTCTTTATTTTGCGGTTACGTCATAAAAGATAGTGAGAAGCCCTATTTCTCTCTATATATATATATATATTATTATTATATGGGCTCAAGCCTAGAGGCTTGCAATTCATTAGGCTTCCTCCACATGGGAGTGAACCCAGCCAACAAATCTCCCCATCACGATGATGTGGAGGGATCACCATCCCCCCTATCAATCGGCAATATTCAAGCTTCTCCCTTGGTAGAGTTTTTGTCATCATATCGGAACCATTATGGTCGTATGAATTTTTTCAAGTCTCTAGTTAACTTCTCATCTGAAACATCCCTTATCCAATGATATCTAACATCAATATGTTTCGATCTAGAATGAAAAGTTGAATTCTTACCAAGATGAATCGCACTTGGTTATCATACAAATAACACATACCTTTTTTGCTTGAAACAAGTTCTTCCAAGAACTTCTTTAGTCCACAAAACTCTTTACTAGCTTCGATCGTTGCGATAAATTCTGCGTCGGTTGTAGAAAGTGCCAAACACTTTTGCAATCTTGACTTCATGACACAGCCCCACCGGCAAAAAGAAACAAATAACCAGAAGTAGATTTCGCGTGTAATAATATCTCCGGCCAAGTCAGAATCAGTGTACCCAACTAACTCTAGTTTCCCAATCTTGAAACTACGTTTCAAAACTTGAAGTTCCCGGAAGATATCTCATGATCCACTTTACCGCATTCCAATGCACTTTTCTGGATTTGACAAATAGCGACTAACAAACGCCAACTGCATGCGCCAAGTCTGCCGTGTACATATCATCGCATACATTAAGCTTCTCACAGCTGAGGCATATGGAACACATTTCATGTCTTTCTTCTCTTTATTAGTTCTAGGACTTTACTTCATACTCAACTTAAAGTGGGCAGCAAGAGGAGTGCTAACCACTTTAGCCTTGTCATGTGAAATTTCCGAAAAATCTTCTCAATATACTCTCTCTTGTGACAAGAATAACTCCTTAAAATTTCTATCCCGAGTAATTCTAACACCAAGAATCTGTTTCGCCGGACCCAGTCTTCATGGCAAAAGACTTGCTTAAACTGTTTCTTCAATAGCTCAATTCGTAAAGCATTTCTGCCAATAATCAACATATCATCAACGTAAGCAAGTAGAAAATAAAAGTCACCATCAGAAAATTTTTGGACAACACACAGTCATCCGAGGAAGTCTTCTTATAAGCCTTGTTCAATCATAATGACATAAACTTTTTGTACACTGTCTCGGCGCTTGCTTTAGACCATAGAGACTCTTCTTCAGCTTGCACACATAATCCTCTTTTCCTTTCACTTTAAAACCTATGATTGTTCCATGTATATCTCTTCCTCCAAGTTACCATGTAGGAAGGCGTTTTGACATCCATCTGTTCAATTTCCAAGTCTAGGCTAGCCTGTCAAGCCTAAAACCACACAGATAGAAGACTTTTTCACCACGGAGAAAATATATCATCAAAGTCGATACCCTTTCTCTGACCGAATCCTTAATAACCATTCTAGCTTTGTAACGTGGTTATAAAGTATGTTCATCTTACTTCAACTGTATACCCACTTGTTCTTCAAAGCTCTTTTGTCTCTTAGGCATTTCTTCACAATCATAAGTATGATTATTATAAAGTGATTGCATTTCATCCTTCATGGCATCAACCCATTTGCTTTTGCACTCATCTTCTATTGCTTTTGCGTAGCACTCTGGTTCACTTGCATTAGTCAATAATATATACTCATCTGCCGAATATCTAGTGGAAGGTCGTCGATCTTGACAGATCTTCGGGCTGGAACATCCAGTGGAACACATAATGGAGCTTCTAGTTCAGGAACAACATCATTTGTCTCAACATGTTTTGGGACATCATTTATTTTCAATTGCTCCTCATCAACCTGTGTAGGAACATGTTGTGTGAGAAACTGGATCCAAGTCAATAAATCATCACTAACCTGTGGTGTTCAAATTATCTATGATTTCTCAATATCCTATATTGTCTGATCTTCCATACAAAACAACATCTCTGCTTCTTATAACTTTCTTCTCAACTGGATCGTAGAGCTTGTAACCAAACATATCCTGGTCCATAGCAATGAATATGCATTGTCGTGTTTTCACATCAAGTTTAGACCGTCCATCTTTGGAAATATGTACAAAAGCCTTGCACCCAAAGACATGCAAATAATCATAAGAAACATCTTTTCCTATCCAAACTCGATCAGGAATATCAAACTCTAAAAGAACACATGGGGTAAGATTTAATACATGTGCAACTGTACTTAAAGTCTCACCCCAAAATGATCTCAGTAGCTTTGATTGTGAAAGCAAACATCTCACTCGTTCAACCAGTGTCCTATTCATTCTCTTCGCTAAGCCATTAACTGAGGTGTCTTGGGAGGCATTTTTGATGTCGAATACCCATTGTTTGTAATATTCATCAAAAGGTCCAATATACTCTCCCCCATTATCAGTTCTGATGCATTTTAACTTCTTTCCAGTTTGTCTCTCAACTGAAGCCTAAAATTATTTAAAAACATCTAATACTTGATCTTTAGATTTCAAGGTATAAACTCAAAGTCTCCTTGAACAATCATCTATGAAAGTAACAAAATAAAGAGAGCCACCAAGCGATTTTGTCTTCATAGGACCACAAACATCAGAATGCACTAAATAAAGTATACCTGACTTTCTCGAAGAGGGGAGCTTTTGAATACAAACTCTATTCTGTTTTCCCGCCAAACAGTGAGCACACTTCTTCATTTCTTGAATTTTTCATTCCTAAAAGGAGTTTCTTCTTAGACAATACGGACAATCCCTTCTCACTGATGTAATTGAGTCTCTTGTGTCATAACTCAACTGTCTCTTCGTTGTCTATTGCATTAATTTTATCTGTGGATAATTTTGCCTACATAATGTACAACGAAGAACATTTGTTGCCTCTAACCACAATCATGGAACCTTTAGTAACCTTCCATCGACTGTCATTGAAGGTGTTGCAATAGCCCTCATCATCCAACTTACCTGTGGAAATCAAATTCAAACGAATATCAGTATATGATTAACATTATTCAATACCAACCTCACGCCATTGCCAGTTTCTAAGCACACATCACCGATGCCTATAACTTCAGCCAACCCATTATTTCCCATCTTCACAGATCCAAAATCAGCTGCCCTGTAAGATGTAAAGAAAATCTCTACGAGATGTAGCATGAATGGATGCACCACTATCGATTACCCAACTAGTCTCATGACAAACAAGATTCACTGTATCACCATAAAAGACAATGAGAAAATCTTCAGAAAGTGCAGCGACACGGTTGTCATCGCTGTTATTATCACTTTTCGTCTCTTTAATTTTCTTCTTTCTATTTCTCTCTTTTCAACTGACAGCAATACCTTTGGATATGTCCCTTCTAATGGCAATAGTAACACTCAATATTTGCAAATTATTAGATTTCCCTCTGCTCTTACCTCGACTTTTATCTCTGTTTCATGGATCTCGAGTCTCACTTCTTCCCCTTTTCTCAACAACCAAGGCATCAGAATGTGAAGAGGATCCCTGTATCTTTCTTCGTATCTCTTCATTCACAAACATTACTCTTGGCCAAATCCGTGGTAATCTTACCATCCGCGGCTGAATTAGACAAAGACGTTCGAAAAGTTTCCCATGAGTCCGGCAAAGTACAGAGCAGCCATAACGCATGTATCTCATCGTCAAACTTGATCCCATTGCGGCCAATTTATTTATAATCTCTTGAAAAAATTTAAATGGTCAGTCAAAGGAGTACCATCATGATATCGCAAAGCCATCATCTGTTTTATCATAAATAACTTGTTTTTCCCAGTCTTTTCGAGCATATAACTGTTCGAGCTTAGTCCACAAACTGCGTGCATGTGTTTCGTCAGTGATATGGTTCAAAACATTATCATCCACCCACTCCTAATGTAACCACAACTTGACGATGAATATAGTTCATTTAACATCAATTTTATTCTCAGGTTATCATCGACAAACACGGGCAAATAATAATCCTTTACATATATAAAATGTTTTCCATTTTCCCTTCCAGACTTGATAATTTGAACCATTCAATGTAACAATTCTATTCGTATTCGTTTCCATCGTTTAACATAAGGCACAAAAATCTAACATGAACCAAAGCTCTGATACCACTTTGTTGGGGACCGAATAATATAGCGAATTAGCGTAGCGGAATAAAGCAATCTCCTATCTTGAGCAAACCTAACAGGAAACGATATAATAGAGCATATATCTGACAAAATAACAAGCAGCCACGAACACAAATAATTTTATGTGGAAAATCTCCTCGATGTGAGGAGATAAAAAACCACTGGACCGAAGTCCACCCAAAACTTTACTATTAACGATTGGGCAGACAATGTTCTTCTCTAGTTAATACTAGAAGTACATAGCAGCAGATACATCAAGACACCATTCTTGTCAATACACGTGAATTCACAAGAGATCAAGAATAAATCTCACAAAAAACACACGTTTGTTCTACCCACAAAAGACCTGATAAAAGATGATCCAGATGAAAATCAAACCGATTAAATTCGAGAACAATGTATCGTGAGTAATCGGACTACGGATTGACCTCTGATGTCAGCTTGATGAAATCGGACAGCACCTCTTTCCAGATTTTCTTCACTCTTTCTCCTCTTGCTATTATGTCTAAAAAGGAACATCTTTATTTTTGCGACTACATTATAAAGATAGTGAGAAACCCTATTTCTCCATATATATTATTATATGGATTCAAGCCTAGAGGCTTGCAATTCATTGGGCTTCCTCCACATAGGAGTGAACCCAGCCAACACTTACCTACATTAACGTAAGTATATCCCAACTTTTTAACAAAAGATAAGAACCGCACTGGTTATTCCATCAAAATAAATTCATTTTTACTAAAAATTATAATGGAATTCTACATCATTGAAAGGCTCAATTCAAAAAAGCCTCCAACTTTAGCATTTGTCCTAATTATATTCAAAAAAAAAAATTTGTCTCATAAAAAATCCTCAACTTTTTATTTTGTATTTTATCAGTCTAATATCTAAATAAACCCCCAACTTAAGCATTTGTCCCAATTATATCCAAAGTTTTTTTAACTCATAGAAAATCCCCATCTTTTACTTTTATTTCAATTCTATCACCGTTAGCTTCCATCCATAATCATCGTTAGTTAATCCTACATAGCATTTTCACGTCGTTAATGAATTACGCCTCAGCAAAGTTGACATGAAAAAAACTTCAACTTCTCTTCTGTTATCTACTTACCCTAGACATTTTCGAAGATATAGAACCACTCAAGACGACATGTTTGGATTCTTCTCAACACTTAACAACCCAAAGAATAGCTAGATGTAGAGGTCTGATTATTTGGATGAACAAACTCAAATCTCATCCCTGTGAAACTTATTATTTTCGAATTCGAAAATTCATTGGTAACTTCGATGAGAAAATTAGAACTATGTAATATTAACTAATGGTGACTATAGACGAAAGGTTAACGGTGGTAGAATTGGGACAAAAGTAAAAGTTTGGAGTTTTTTATGAGACCAAAATAAATTTTTGATATAATTAGGACAAATACTAAAGTTGGGGGTTTTTTAAGGTATTAGGCTAGTAGAATTGAGACGAAAGTAAAACTTTGGGATTTTTTTATGAGACAAACAAAATTTTGGATATAATTAGGATAGATGCTAAAGTTAGAGTTTCTTTTTTGTGTGGGGCAGGATCAAATGACCCTTCTTGTCAACATTATGTTTGCGAAAATTTGCGTTGTCCACTATTCTAATAATAGTGGACAACGCAAATTTTCGCAAACATAATGTTGACAAGAAGGGTCATTTGATCATGCCCCATACAAAAAAAGAAACTCTAACTTTAGCATCTATCCTAATTATATCCAAAATTTTTGTTGTCTCATAAAAAAATCCCAAAGTTTTACTTTCGTCTCAATTCTACTAGCCTAATACCTTAAAAAACCCCAACTTTAGTATTTGTCCTAATTATATCAAAAATTTATTTGGTCTCATAAAAAACTCCAAACTTTTACTTTTGTCCCCAATTCTACCACCGTTAACCTTTCGTCTATAGTCACCATTAGTTAATATTACATAGTTCTAATTTTCTCATCGAAGTTACCAATGAATTTTCGAAATTCGAAAATAATAAGTTTCACAGGGATGAGATTTGAGTTTGTTCATCCAAATAATCAGACCTCTACATCTAGCTATTCTTTGGGTTGTTAAGTGTTGAGAAGAATCCAAAACATGTCGTCTTGAGTGGTTCTATATCTTCGAAAATGTCTAGGGTAAGTAGATAACAGAAGAGAAGTTGAAGTTTTTTTCATGTCACTTTGCTGAGGCGTAATTCATTAACGACGTGAAAATGCTATGTAGGATTAACTAACGATGATTATGGATGAAGCTAACGGTGATAGAATTGAAATAAAAGTAAAAGATGGGGATTTTCTATGAGTTTAAAAAAACTTTTGGATATAATTGGGACAAATGCTTAAGTTGGGGTTTATTTAGATATTAGACTGATAAAATACAAAATAAAAAGTTGAGGATTTTTTATGAGACACAATTTTTTTTTTTGAATATAATTAGGACAAATGCTAAAGTTGGAGGCTTTTTTGAATATTGAGCCTTTCAATGATGTAGAATTCCACATTATAATTTTAGTAAAAATGAATTTATTTTGATGGAATAACCAGTGGGTTCTTTATCTTTTGTTAAAAAGTTGGGATATACTTACGTTAATGTAGGTAAGTGTTGGCTGGGTTCACTCCTATGTGGAGGAAGCCCAATGAATTGCAAGCTCTAGGCTTGAATCCATATAATAATATATAGTGGAGAAATAGGGTTTCTCACTATCTTTATATGTAGTCGCAAAAATAAAGATGTTCCTTTTTAGACATAATAGCAAAGAGAAAAGAGTGAAGAAAATCTGGAAAGAGGTGCTGTCCGATTTCATCAAGCTGACATCAGAGGTCAATCCGTAGTCCGATTACTCACGATACATTGTTCTCGAATTTAATCGGTTTGATTTTCATCTGGATCATCTTTTATCAGGTCTTTTGTGGGTAGAACAAACGTGTGTTTTTTTGTGAGATTTTTCTTGATCTCTTGTGAATTCACGTGTATTGACAAGAATGGTGTTCTTGATGTATCTGCTGCTATGTACTTCTAGTATTAACTAGAGAAGAACATTGTCTGCCCAATTCGTTAATAGTAAAGTTTTGGGGTGGACTTCGGTCCCGTGGTTTTTTATCTCCTCACATCGAGGAGATTTTCCACATAAAATTATTTGTGTTCGTGGCTGCTTGTTATTTTGTCAGATATATGCTCTATTATATCGTTTCCTGTTAGGTTTGCTCAAGATAGGAGATTGCTTTATTCCGCTACGCTAATTCGCTATATTATTTCGGTCCCCAACAAAGTGGTATCAGAACTTTGGTTCTTGTTGGATTTTTTAGCCTTGTGTTAAACAATAGAAACGAATATGAGTAGAATGTTTACATTGAATGGTTCAAATTATCATGTCTGGAAAGGGAAAATGGAAGACCTTTCATATGTAAAGGATTATTATTTGCCTGTGTTTGGTGATGATAAATTTGAGAATAAAACTGATGTTGAATGGACTATATTTCATCGTCAAGTTTGTGGTTACACTAGGTAGTGGGTGGATGATAATGTTTTGAACCATATCACTGATGAAACACATGCACGCAGTTTGTGGACTAAGCTCGAACAGTTATATGCACGAAAAGATTGAGAATAACAAGTTATTTATGATAAAACAGATGATGGCTTTGCGATATCATGATGGTACTCTTTTGATTGACCATTTAAATTCTTTTCAAGGGATTATAAATCAATTGGCTGCGATGGGAATCAAGTTTGATGATGAGATACAAGCGTTATGGTTGCTTAGTACTTTACCTGACTTATGGGAAACGTTTCGTACATCTTTGTCTAATTCAGCCTTGGATGGTAAGATTATCATGGATTTGGCCAAGAGTAGTGTTTTGAATGAAGAGATGCGAAGAAAGACACAGGGATCCTCTTCACATTATGATGCATTCGTTGTTGAGAAAAGGGGAAGAAGTGAGATTCGAGGTTCATGAAACAGAGATAAGAGTCGAGGTAAGAGCAGAGGAAAATCTAATAAATTTGCAAATATTGAGTGCTACTATTGCCATCAGAAGGGACATATCCAAAGGTATTGCCGTCAGTTGAAAAGAGAGAAACAAAAAGAGAAAAGTAAAGAGACGAAAAGTGATAATAATAGCGATGACAATCGTGTTGCTACACTTTCTGAAAATTTTCTCATTATTTTGATGGTGATGCAGTGAATCTTGTATGTCATGAGACTAGTTGGGTAATCGATAGTGGTACATCTATTCATGCTACATCTCGTAGAGATTTCTTTACATCTTACAAGGCAGGTGATTTTGGATCTGTGAAGATGGAAAATAATGGGCTGGCTGAAGTTATAACCATTGGTGATGTGTGCCTAGAGACTGGCAATGGCGCGAGGTTAGTATTGAATAATGTTAAGCATATACCTGATATTTATTTGAATTTGATTTCCACAGGTAAGTTGGATGATGAGGGGTATTGCAACACCTTCAATGACGGTCGATGGAAGCTTACTAAAGGTTCCATGGTTGTAGCTAGAGGCAACAAATGTTCTTCGTTGTACATTATGCAAGCAAAATTATCCACAGACAAAATTAATGCAGTAGACAACGAAGAGACAGTTGAGCTATGGCACAAGAGACTCAGTCACATCAGTGAGAAGGGTTTGTCCGTATTGTCCAAGAAGAAGCTCCTTTTAGGAATGAAAAATTCAGCAATGAAGAAGTGTGCTCACTGTTTAGCGGGAAAACAGAATAGAGTTGTATTCAAAAGCTCCCCTCCTTCGAGAAAGTCAGGTATACTTGATTTAGTGCATTCTGATGTTTGTGGTCCTATGAAGACAAAATCGCTTGGTGGCTCTCTTTATTTTGTTACTTTCATAGATGATTATTCAAGGAGACTTTGGGTTTATACCTTGAAATCTAAAGATCAAGTATTAGATGTTTTTAAGCAATTTCAGGCTTCAGTTGAGAGACAAACTAGAAAGAAGTTAAAATGCATCAGAACTGATAACGGGGGAGAGTATATTGGACCTTTTGATGAATATTGCAAACAACAGGGTATTCGACATCAAAAAACGCCTCCCAAGACACCTCAGTTAAATGGCTTAGCTGAGAGAATGAATAGGACACTGGTTGAACGGGTAAGATGTTTGCTTTCACAATCAAAGCTACCGAGATCATTTTAGGGTGAGGCTTTAAGTACAGTTGCACATGTATTAAATCTTACCCCATGTGTTCCTTTAGAGTTTGATGTTCCTGATAGAGTTTGGACAGGAAAAGATGTTTCTTATGATTATTTGCGTGTCTTTGGGTGCAAGGCTTTTGTGCATATTCCCAAAGATGAACGGTCTAAACTTGATGTGAAAACACGACAATGCATATTCATTGGCTATGGACAGGATATGTTTGGCTACAAGCTCTACGATCCAGTTGAGAAGAAAGTTATAAGAAGCAGAGATGTTGTGTTTATGGAAGATCAGACAATAGAGGATATTGAGAAATCAGAGATGATTTCAGCACCACAGGTTAGTGATGATTTGATTGACTTGGATCCAGTTCCTCACACACATGTTCCTACACAGGTTGATGAGGAGCAATCGAAAATAAATGATGTCTCGGAACATGTTGAGACAAATGATGTTGTTCCTGAACTAGAAGCTCCATTATGTGTTCCACGGATGTTCCAGCCCGGAGATCTGTCAGAGATCGACGACCTTCCACCAGATATTCTGCAGATGAGTATATATTATTGACTGATGCAGGTGAACCAGAGTGCTATGCAGAAGCAATAGAAGATGAGTGCAAAAGCAAATGGGTTGATGCCATGAAGGATGAAATGCAGTCACTTTATGATAATCATACTTATGAGCTGGTGAAGTTGCCTAAAGGCAAGAGAGCTTTGAAGAACAAGTGGGTATACAGGTTGAAGCAAGATGAACATACTTTACAACCACGTTACAAAGCTAGATTGGTTGTTAAGGGATTCGGTCAGAGAAAGGGTATCGACTTTGATGATATATTTTCTCCGGTGGTAAAAATGTCTTCTATCTGTGTGGTTTTAGGCTTGGCAGCTAGCCTAGACTTGGAAATTGAACAGATGGATGTCAAAACAGCCTTCTTACATGGTAACTTGGAGGAAGAGATATACATGGAACAACCAAAGGTTTCAAAGTGAAAGAAAAGAGGACTATGTATGCAAGCTGAAGAAGAGCCTCTATGGTCTAAAGCAAGCACCGAGACAGTGGTACAAAAAGTTTATGTCAGTTATGATTGAGCAAGGCTATAAGAAGACTTCCTCGGATGATTGTGTGTTTGTCCAAAAATTTTCTGATAGTGACTTTATTATTCTCTTGCTTTACGTTGATGATATGTTGATTATTAGCAGAAATGCTTCAGGAATTGAGATGTTGAAGAAACAGTTGAGCAAGTCTTTTGCCATGAAAGACTTGGGCCCGGTGAAATAGATTCTTGGTGTTAGGATTACTCGGGACAGAAATTCTAAAAAGTTATTCTTGTCGCAAGAGAAGTATATTGAGAAAGTTCTTCAGAAATTTCACATGGACAAGGCTAAAGTGGTTAGCACTCCTCTTGCTGCCCACTTTAAGTTGAGTACAAAGCAGAGTCCTACAACTGATAAAGAGAAGAAAGACATGGAAAATGTTCCATATGCCTCAGCTGTGGGAAGCTTAATGTATGCGATGATATGTACACGGCCAGACTTGGCGCATGCAGTTGGCGTTGTTAGTCGCTATTTGTCAAATCCAGGAAAAGAGCATTGGAATGCGGTAAAGTGGTTCATGAGATATCTTCGAGGAACTTCAAGTTTGAAACTTAGTTTCGGGATCAGGAAACTAGAGTTAGTTAGGTACACTGATTCTGACTTGGCCGGAGATATTAATACACGGAAATCTACTTCTGGTTATCTGGTTTCTTTTTCCGGTGGGGCTGTCTCATGGAAGTCAAGATTGCAAAAGTGTGTTGCACTTTCTACAACCGAAGTAGAATTTATCGCAGCGACCGAAGCTAGTAAAGAGTTGTTGTGGCTAAAGAAGTTCTTGGAAGAACTTGGTTTCAAGCAAAAAAGGTATGTGTTATTTTGTGATAACCAAAGTGCGATTCATCTTGGTAAGAATTCAACTTTTCATTCTAGATCGAAACATATTGATGTTAGATATCATTGGATAAGGGATGTTCTAGATGAGAAGTTACTGGAACTTGAAAAAATTCATACGGACCATAATGGTTCCGATATGATGACAAAGACTCTACCAAGGGAGAAGCTTGAATATTGCCGCTTGATAGCGGGGATGGTGAATCCCTCCACATCATCGTGAGGGGGAGATTTGTTGGCTGGGTTCACTCCCATGTGGAGGAAGCCCAATGAATTGCAAGCCTCTAGGCTTGAGCCCATATAATAATATATATGGAGAAATAGGGTTTCTCACTATCTTCATTACGTAGCCGCAAAAATAAAAGACGTTCCTTTTCTCAAATGTAATAGCAAGAGAGAAAGAGTGAAGAAAATCTGGAGAGAGGTGCTGTCCGGTTTCCATCAAGCTGACATCAGAGGTCGATCCGTGGTCCGATTACTCGCGACGCATTGTTCTCGAATCTGATTGGTTTGATTTTCATCTGGATCTTCTTTCATCGGGTTTTTTGTGGGTAGAACGAACCTGCGTTTTTTGGTGAGATTTATCCTTGATCTCTTGCGAATTCACGTGTATTGCCAAGAATGGTGTTCTTGATGTATCTGCTGCTATGTACCTCTAGTATTAACTAGAGAAGAACATTGACTGCCCAATTCGTTGATAGTGAAGTTTTTGGGTGGACTTCGGTCTCGTGGTTTTTTATCTCCTCACATCGGGGAGATTTTCCACGTAAATTCTTTGTGTTCGTGGCTGCTTGTTATTTTGCAAGATATATTGCTCTATTATATCATTTCCTATTAGGTTTGCACAAGACGGGAGATTACTTTATTCCGCTACGCTAATTCGATATATTATTCGGATTCTCGTTGATCTCCCAACATTTTGATTGTGAATTAGAAAGTTTCGAAATGGAGACAAGTTGGACGCCAGCTTTTTTAATTACGGGAGGTGGAACAAAATCTCTGTCTCCGCGATTTTCCTGTTGGGTTGAGGAAGTGAACACATGAATTAGCAGAAAATAGAAGAAAGAGAAAAAAAACTAGTATAAAAATAAATAACATCAACATTCGACTTACAGTGAGTTTTGCCCGGGAGCCCGAGACCCGACCCTATTAAAGCCATTAATTAATTGAGCAAGGAAGGTGAATTAAAAAATGTGAAAGAGTTGAGGAAAGGAAGATGAAGAAAAATATTTTTCCCTTCTTAAAAAGAGGAAATCATTTTTCCCAATGCTTTTTTTCATGAAAGGAAAATTTTAAAAATATTTTCTTAAAAATTAATTTTCCCGAAACGAACAAAGCTTTAGGATGAAATGGTAAAAAAAAAAGTCGAGTGGACGAAACGGTAAAATTGCGGCGTAGGAAAACGTTGTTAAAATTAAACGGGCATTATCCGGATCTGCTAAATCCTACGTGGACACCAAAAGGGCACAAGCAACGAATTGGATATTTCTTCGCAAATTCCAGCGAAGAAGATATCACCTCCTCCCTCATGCCCTATGGAATAGCATCTCTTTCCTAAAACTATTAAAAGGAAGCTGTTTACTAAATTACACAACACACGCAAATTCAGGGTTTCAATTCTCGTGCCTCCCCTTTTCAAAATTACCAAGTTATGTACCAAATACCAACGAGAAAGAAAGGAGGAAGACACAAAACAGCAGAGTTCCCGCTCATTGCAAAAGCTCCACAACATTAATGTGATGAGTATGAAATGCTTCTTTTTTTTTTTTAAATTACCCCTGCAACTGCAAAAAACACCTTCATTTGGACCCACTTACCCTAGCTTTTAAGTAGACTCTTTTAAGCTTCTGGGAAAAAGTTGATCCTGCTGAAGGTGCATTTTCTCGTAAAATCACATTAGAAAACTCGGCAAGTTTAAGGAGGACTTTGGAAAAAGCGCAAAGTGCACCAAAGGTGCATTTTCTCGTAAAATCGCAAAATATGAAAATTTGTATTTTTATACTAAGGTCCCATTCGTTTTGCGGAAAATGAGTTATTTTCAAAAAAAATATTTTATAATAAGTCATTTTTTAGGAAAATGATAATATTTTTTGGTGTTCCGCTGAAACCTGAAAAATGAATTGGAAAATATTTTTCGTCGTTCGATATGGAAAGTTGATTTTCCTCTATCCACACCTTTTTAATTATTTACATTTATATTTAATTTTAGAAACTTTTTATTTTTATTTTTTCTCTTTTTTCTTCCTTTGGTGACCGGCTGAAGAAGAGGGGGGAAATAAAAAAGAAAAGAGAAAAAATAAAAAAGGATTATGTTTTAAAAAATAAAAAAAAATAAACAGAAAAAAGTAAAATGTGGATGAGTTGAGGAAAGAAAGATGAGGAAAAATAATTTTCTCTTCTTAAAAAAAGGAAATCATTTTTCCCATTTTTGAAGGTGCTTATGTTTTCTTTTCTTTTTTTTTGTTCAAAGCTTATGTTTTTCTTGACTCGTTTATTTTTCATGAAACTAAAGCTAAAAAATTCAAAAATTATTTTTTGAACAATTATTTTTTCACGAAATGAACGGAGCCTTTGGGATGAAACGGTAAAAAAAAAATAGTCGAGAGGATGAAACGGTAAAATTTCTTAGGAAAACGTTGCTAAAATTAAATGGGAATTACCTAGACAAGCAAAATCCTACGTGGACACCGCTCTACCTATGCACTGGGGATGATTAGTTTCTGGTCCGGTCTAGTTCCCCTCAATAACCGAAAAGCAGATCGAAGGTCTTGGGAACCGGATCGGATTGGACCGACAAATGCACCGGACCCGACTGGACCGAAAATGCTCTAATTTCTATTCTGTTGTGCATTCTAAAAGGGTGCAATGATAGTTGAATCAATAGCGGGTGCTTTCTTTTAGTTTATTTTATGTGTAATTTGACTAGGCATAACATAGGGCCATAACTTGGCCAATTTTTTATCCTGTTGAGTTCATCATCTTGAATATTCACATAGTTGGCACGTTGTTTTTTGTCCAGAAGTATTAGACATCACCTTGTGATCTGCTAACAGTTTTATTTGTTGGCAGACACGCAAATCTACTTGGTCATGGTTGAATAAGCAATAGATCAAACTTGTTATGCCTACCATAATACTTGAATATTTTTGCAGGTAAGCAGGTCGCTTTGTGCATTATTTTGCTACCTCTAAACTGCACTGCATCATTAGGCTTATGATATCTCTCTCAGGAAAAGATCATCCATTGGCTGATAATGCTCTCATTCTCCCAGTTGCAGTTAGTGCTCTAAATATTTTGTTCACAAATTAATGCTTCATGCAGGACTTGGAGGTGACCTGCATATCTACCTAAAAAAAGGACTAGTCCGGGCGGTTTGGTATGGTCCTATGTCCCTGGAACTGGGAACCGGGCCAAACCCCTATAGAATTGGGAACCGGACCACTGTTCACGGTCCGGTCTGGTTGGCCCTAGTCCAATCAGTTGAATTTGCTCACCCCTCCTATGCACAGCAAGAAAGTATTAGGTGAGCCGGGGTTGGCCAATCACCTCAATCTCTGTCAATGGAGCGAACAGCAAGTGGGATCCACTCGGCTGACATGGATAGCCGAGTGGACACCCCATGTGAGCGGAGTGGATAGCCGGTGGGCTCCACTTGGTTGACGTGGAATGAGGTGATTGGCTAGGGAGTACAATGACATGTTGGCCTCGGCCCACATAATATTTTTTTCATGCACAGTAGTAACCAACAGACTTCACGCAGAAACTTAAGGATGTGTTTACACAGTGAAGGCACTTTTCAATCCAACTAGCATGAGCGCATCCAGATTCATTTCAAACAATACACCATACTCAATCCAAATTAGCCTCTTCGAGCGGTGACAGCGGCCTCGATTGTCACCCTCAACTCTTTCCCCAAGTCACTCTTGCTCTCCGATCTATAATCGCCACCACCGTCGCTGCCGTTGCTAGATTGCTTGAACCTATTGAACCTCCTATATGAAATTGAAACAACTCTTTCACACAAAAACCACGAGCTCCGTTGCCACGAGTGTGGGTTATAGGCAACGAGCGGAGCTTGATGTTGAGCGCACCACAACTCCAGCTCGTGAAAGTTCCCATCGACTGCAACAAGAACCTCCTCATGGTGGCAGCGCGGCAAAGGTAGCACAAGATTGGAGCTGGTGAAAATCATGCAAAATAAATTCGGAAATGTAGAGAATCGAGTGGATATCTTAACTTAAATAAAACTCTCTTTATATTATTAGAAAACCACTCGATTTACACCACTCACAAGCACACACGATGGACTCTCTCACTCACACATATCACTTGTTTAGACTTCTCACGCCACACATAAAATATGGAGCACTAGCTCCCATTTATAGCCTACCCAACTTTCTACACACTTCTAAGTATAAAGCATTCTAGAAAGGCTAGTCTAGGAAAGTGAAGAAAATTCAGAACATAGAAAAGAGACAAAGTTCTAGAATATCTAAACAAATCATGAAGATTCTAGACAATTGAGGAAAAATCTAGAGAAGTGGGTGCTTCTTAGGAAATTTCTCAAAATTTGGTGCCAAAAGAGAGAGGTGGACTGAGGAAGTTGAAGCTTAAGGAAGGCAATCCCATCAGGAGCATTATCTGAGCATTTTCCCTTAGAATAATATCCTGCATTTTCTTTTCCACATAATTGCCAGTAGCCAAAAAAACTCCAGGTATTCGCCTATGAATTGGACTACTTTCATGCCTTATCAAAGACCAACAAGACCAACGACTCTTTACCTTGGTCTCGGGACCTGACCCTATTGTCATTTCTTTTTCAGCTGCTCTCTTTCCCTCCTCCTCCTTAGACAACTTTTTGCTATTTCCGTTTAGGGAAAAAGCTTGTTCAGTAAGCCCATAATAAAATTTTCCCATTTCATTATTTTTTTTTTCTCGATTCATTCTTCTCATTTCCCTCTCTCCGACGAGATCTCCTCTAAAGCAGTCCATTTTTCTCATTTCCCTCTCTTCAGCGAGAACTTCATCTTCTCAGCAATTCCCTCTCCCTTCGCCTCTCCTGCAACCTCTCCTGCCTTCGCCTTTCATCATGCTTTCGATTTTTTGGATTTTCCGGAAATGCCGGCCGATACCTCTCCTGCAACCACTACCTCACCTTCTCCTCTATCTGCCTTTGCGTCTGTCTCTACCTTCTCTGCTTACGCCTCTCTTCTTCTAGGGGCGTAAGGTAAATAAGGAGGTCCAACGCCGATCCTAGTTTTTATTGAAGGAACTTGGTTACTGGTCACGGATGCTATGGTCCTACTGTAGCAGCTCCTCACTCTCGTAAAAGTTGTGAAGTACAAGTCTACAAACTAGTGGGGAAGTTGCACCGGAGCATCGGCTCAGGTGAGTGAGTTTAAGATAAAGTTGAGATTTTTAAATCAGTATAGAAGACTCTTAAGTGTTCAGTCTTAGGTGAGTGAGTTTAAGATAAAGGTGAGATAAATCAGTATATGAGACTCTTTAAGTGTTCAGTCTAAGATTGGAGCTGGTGAAAATCGCGCAAAATAAATCGGAAATGTAGAGAATCGAGTGGATATCTCAATTTAAAGAAAACTCTCTTTATATTTTTAGAAAATCACTCAATTTACACCACTCAAATCACTTGTTTGGACTTCTCACACCACACAAAAAATATGGAGCACTAGCTCCTATTTATAGCCTACCCAACTTTCTAGACACTTCTAAGTATAAAACATTCTAGAAATGTTAGTATAAGAAAGTGATGAAAATTCTAGGATATGGAAGAGAGAAAAAGTTCTAGACTATCTAAACAAATCAAGAAGGTTCTAGACATTTGAGGAAAAATCTAGAGAAGTCGGTGCTTATCAGGAAATTCCTCTAAATTTGGCGCCAAAAGAGAGAGGTGGACTGAAAAAGCTAAAGTTTAAGGGAGGCAATCTCATCAGGACCCTTATCTGAGCGTTTTTCCTTAGAATAATATCTTGCATTTTCTTTTCCACATCATTGCCAGTAGCCAAAAAAACTCCAGGCATTCGCCTATGAATTAGACTACTTTTCATGCCTTATCCACGACCAACAAGGCCAACGACTCTTTACTATGGTCTCAAGACCTGACCCTATTGCTATTTCTTTTCAGCCGCTCTCTTTCCCTCCTCCTCCTTAGATAACTTTTTGCCATTTTCGTTCAGGGCAAAAGCTTGTTCAGTAAGCCCATAATAAAAGTTTCCCATTTCGTGATTTTTTTTTCCTCGATTCATTGTACTCGTTTCCCTCTCTTCGATGAGAACTCTTCTAGAGCAGTTCACGTTTCTTATTTCCCTCTCTTCAGCGAGAAATTCATCTTTCTCAATAGTTCCCTCTGCCTTCTCCTCTCCTGCCTCTGCCTTTCATCATGCTTTCGATTTTGGGATTTTTCGGAAATGCCGGCTGATATCTCTCCTGCAACCTCTACCTCGCCTTCCCTTCTACCTACATTACGTCTGCCTCTGCCTTCCTTGCTTACACCTCTCTTCTTTCAGGGGCATAAGGTGAATAAAGGAGGTCCAACGCCGGTCCTAGTTTTTACTGAAAGAACTTGGTTATTGGACACAAAAACTAGGGTCCTACTGCAGCAGCTCCTCACTCTCGTAAAAGTCGTGAAGAGCAAGTCTTCAAACCAGTGGGAAAGTTGCACCGTATACATAGTGGGAGTCGAGCATCGGCCTCAAGTGAGTGAGTTTAAGATAAAGTTGAGATCTTTAAATCGGTATAGGAGACTCTTAAGTATTCGATCTTAGGTGAGTGAGTTTAAGATAAAAGTGAGATAAATCAGTATAGGAGACTCTTTAAGTGCTCAATCTCAGATTGGAGCTCGTGGAAATCACGCAAAATAGATAGAAAATGTAGAGAATCGAGTGGATATCTTAACTTAAATAAAACTCTCTCCATATTATTAGAAAATCACTCGATTTACACCACTCACAAGCTCACACAATGGACTCTCTCACTCACACATACCACGTGTTTGGACTTCTCACACCACACACAAAATATGGAACACTAGCTTCTATTTATAGCCTACCCAACTTTCTACACACTTCTAAGTATAAAACATTCTAAAAAGGCTAATCTAGGAAAGTAAAGAAAATTCTAAGGCATGGAAGAGAGACAAAGTTCTAAACTATCTAAACAAATCAAGAAGGTTCTAGACAATTGAGGAAAATCTAGAGAAGTCGGTGCTTCTCAAGAAATTCCTCAAAATTTGGAGCCAAAAGAGAGAGGTGGATTGAAGAAGCTGGAGCTTGAGGGAGCCAATCCCATCAAGAGCATTATTTGAGCATTTTCCCTAAGAATAATATCTTGCATTTTTTTTCGATATCATTGCCAGTAGCCAAAAAAACTCCAGGCATTCGCCTATGAATTGGACTACTTTCATGCCTTATCCAAGACCAACAAGACTAACGACTCCTTACCATGGTCTCAAGACCTGACTCTATTGCTATTTCTTTTCAGCTACTCTTTTTCCCTCTTCCTCAGATAACTTTTTGCAATTTCCATTCGGGGCAAAAGCTTGTTCAGTAAGCTAATAATAGAAGTTTCCTATTTTTTTAATTTTTTTTCCTTGGTTCATTCTTCTCATTTCCCTACTTCAACAAGAACTTCATCTTTCTCAGCAGTTCCCTCTGCCTTTGCCTCTCCTGCAATCTCTCCTAGCTCTGCCTTTCATCATGCTCCCGATTTTTTGGATTTTTCGGAAATACCGGCTGATACCTCTCTTGCAACTTCTACCTTGCTTTCCTCTCTACCTGCCTTGGCGTCTGCCTCTGCCTTCCTTGCTTACGCCTCTCTTCTTCCAGGGGCGTAAGGTGAGTATGGAGGTTCAACGCCGGTCTTAGTTTTTATGACAAGAACTTGGTTACTGGTAACTGATGCTAGGGTCCTATTGTAGCAACTGCTCACTCTCGTAAAAGTCGTGAAGAGCAAGTCTACAACCAGTGGGGAAGTTGCATCGTATGCGTAGTGCGAGTTGAGCATCAACCTCAGGTGAGTGAGTTTGAAATAAAAATGAGATCTTTATATCAGTATATGCGATTCTTAAGTGTTCGGTCTTAGGTGAGTGAGTTTAAGAAAAAGGTGAGATAAATCAATATAGGAGACTCTTTAAGTGTTCGGTCTCAGATTGGAGCTGGTGAAAATCGCGCAAAATAAATTGAAAATGTAGAGAATTGATTTACACCACTCATAAGCACACATGATGGACTCTCTCACGCACACATATCACTTATTTGGAATTCTCAAACCACGCACAAAATATGGAGCACTAGCTCCTATTTATAGTCTAGCCAAATTTCTACATACTTCCATATATAAAACATTCCAGAAAGACTAGTCTAGGAAAGTCAAGAAAATTCTAGGACATGGAAGAGAGATAAACTTCTACATTATCAAAACAAATCAAGAAAGTTCTAGACAATCGAGGAAAAAACTGGAGAAGTCGATACATCTCAGGAAACTCCTCAAAATTTGGCGCCAAAAGAGAGAGGTTGGACTAAAGAAGCTGGAGCTTAAGGGAGACAATCCCATCAAGAGCATTATCTAAGCGGTTTCCCTTAGAATAATATCCTACATTTTCTTTTCCTCTCCATTGCTAGTAGCCAAAAAAACTCCAGCCATTCGCCTATGAATTGGACTACTTTCATGCCTTATCCAAGACCAACAAAACCAATGACTCTTTACCATAGTCTTAGGACCTGATCTTATTGCTATTCCTTTTCAGCTACTCTCTTTCCCTCCTCTCCTTAGACAACTTTTTGCCATTTCCGTTCAGGGGAAAAGCTTGTTCAGTAAGCCCATAATAAAAACTTCCCATTCGGTTATTTTTTTTTTCCTCGATTCATTCTTCGCAATTCTCTCTCTTCGGCGAGACCTCCTCTAGAGCAGTTCATTTTTCTCTTTCCCACTCTTCTATGAGAACTTCATCTCTCGAAGCAGTTCCCTCTGCCTTTACCTCTCCTACCTCCGCCTTTCATCATGCTTCTGTTTTTTTTTTTTCGGAAATGTCGGCTGATACCTCTCCTGCAACCTCCACCTCACCTTCCCCTCTATCTGTCTTTGCATCTGCCTCTGCCTTCCCAGCTTACGCCTCTCTACTTCTAGGGGCGTAAGGTGAATAAGAAGGTTCAATGCCGGTCCTAGTTTTTGCTAATGGAACTTAGATGCTGGTCCAGTTTTTTGCTATGGAACTTTAGATTGCTTGGTCC
>JAGVVM010014995.1:0-17895 GCA_019149425.1 Psidium friedrichsthalianum | reverse complement strand
GGCTCATAAAACATTCTTGAACCTAAAATCCACAAAATCGGTCATAAACAGTTAGCATTCTAATGATCATCCCAGTTTGCTTAATGGAAAGCGAAAGCAATCATCCGAACATTGCAAAAGTCATCAATCCAAAATCACTGAACCAAAGTCCAACAAAAATTTGACAACGAGGTTAAAGACCAAACCAGACCTGTAAGCAGAACCAGCACCGTTTACATCATTTGGTAGCCTTAAAAAAACGATGATTTGACCACTGGTCATTAAAGCTGGCCCTCGAAAGGACTAGTAGATACGCGGGCTCCTCTGTTCCAGGATCATATATCACAGACTAGCTAAAATTCTAAACTGTTCCTCTTCCTTTTTTGGTATAGGTAAACTTGAAACTTCAGTTCAATTGAACGTAATGGATCGATTCAAACTTCTATAGGTTTCAATACACCAAAACAAACATGAAGTTTAAAAACTCGCAAACATTTGGATTTGTATCAGTATACCCAATAACTGCTTGCACAAGCAGCAGCATCACAACAATGAACCAGAAAGCGTATCAACCAGTAATCACTGGAAATCCTCACCGTTTCTCTGATTTCTTCACCGTGCAAATCCTGAAGAATATCGAGGAATCTGTCCAACAGCAAAGCATCGTACTCGACGAGCTTGTCGTCGTCGGACACCTTCCGAGGTGCCAACAGCCTCAATTGAGCATCGATCGAAGTAAGCTTTTCCAGATTCCTAGCCGCCATATCTCCCTCTCTCTGTCTCTCTCCCCCAAAGCTCTTCTCAGCTTCTCGTTTTTAGTTGTCCGCTCTTTAAATTCCCCGGGTGTGGGGGTGTGGAGGGATGACAAAAGAAAACAGAGCAGGTGAAAAAAAATTGCGACTTTGGAAAGGTTTAATGTCACGGAGCGAAGAGTCCCGAGGAGAACGAATCTCGTGAAGTGGGAGGGAAGATTGTGGAAAATGAGAAAAAAGCGAGAGCAGAGACTGGGATCACTGCACGAGAAAGTGGACACGTAGAGAGATTCAAGGAGTCGATCACGAGAGGAGAGAGAGAGAAGTACAGACACAGACTGACCTCTCGAGTGAGTTCTGGATTTATAGAAGGAGCAAGCTTTCGCCGTCTATTGATTTATTAATTGAAGATTCAAATTTTAATCAAAATTGGTTTTGATTCAAAAATAAGAAAACTAAAATCTGGTCCCCAGAACTTATTTATTTATTCCATGGTCCCCAGAAGGTTCCCTCATCATTCCAATTGTTGTTTATTTTCTGCCTTAAGTTTTGTTTTTTATATTTATAACCATTTAGATTTGTTTTTGCGAAAAAATTTTAGAACGACTTAACCTACCATTGAACATGTTAAGCTATAAAATAGGTTGCATTTCATGATCCAAACACGACCTACAACATAGTAGAAAACTCTAACTATCAAGATCCTTTGTTTAAAACTTATTGGAAGAAAAAAAAACTTTTTTTTGGCTCTTTCCCATAAAAATGGTAATATAATTTACATTTCATAAAACTATGAATATTCCATACGCGAATTTATGCGTCTCCATCTCTATTCCGTAAATGTTTCAAATGTTCTCCATAAAAAAAAAAAGTTGGAATTTGATATTAATGATGGTTCTATTCCTTAATGGACAACATGGGCAATATCAAGATTCTTGGTTCCCGTCCAGTCCGAGGAACCTTTGCACGCCTCCATTAACTTTTGGGAGTGGACGGAATTAGGGTGAGCGGTTCCAGATTCCGTACAGGTTCTATCTAGAAGTTGGAACCTACCCGTCTATACAGGTTCCTCATTTTGTATAACTTGGAACCTATCCTGCATATCTTGGAACCTAGAACCTACCCTGTCACAGGTTCCAGGGTCGGTTCCAAGTTCCACCCAGGTTCCACATGTATTCTTAATGAATTGATTAAGTGAATAATCACATTTAATAACCATCACCTACTGCTAAAATTCACTGATCACAACTCATATTTAGAGACGAAAAATATGAAACATTAACAAAGTAAAAGTCCTAATGATAAAGTGGTTCCGGATTACACACTCAACATTGGATATTATGAATATCGTAAGATGACGCAAAGACAATATACTAAGAAAAAAATATAAAAACTTGCTCCAGGGTCCAGGTTCCGGTTTCAGGTTCCACTTACCTAGAACCTGGAACTTTACCCGTCAAAACAGATTCCCTAATTTTTGGAACCTGAAACCTACCCTCCATACCTTGGAACCTAAAACCGATCGATTCCATCGGTCCGGTTCTTCAGGTTCTAGGTTCTACCGGAACCATGCTCACCCCTAGACGAAATATGCTTTTGGGTGATGGCATCTCCTTATCTTTTCTTTTCTTCGTTTAGGGGGATGGGATCTGCTAGACTTTGAGGACAAAGACATTAGACATAATTTCTTACATTGACTGAGCAACATGTGAATTTGTGAAGATGCTTTTTTTAACTACGTTCGTGCTATCTTTAGCCATCTATAAACCTTAGTTATTACATTGACCATAAGGGGGTCCTCTCCCTATGGATCCCCATCTTGTCCAAGAGAACATTCGGATTGGATCAAGATTAGGTGCCTCGGTTTCTCAAGTGATTAAAGAGACAAAAAAAAAAAACTATATAAGCTTATCTCCTCTTCCCCTTCTTCTTTTTGTACATTTTAAGTACTTTTTTAAATATATTCGAAAGGAAATTATCGACCTTTTCAATTTGATTTGATCGTGTCGTTGTTCCGCGAAAAACAATGATTTGAAAATATTTCGTAAAACACGAAAGCTTGTATGCTTGATATAGCTAATGAATGAAAATTCTTTTATTATCGACAATAATCTACACTTAAATTTTTTCATGAACGATAATTTTTTTTTTTTCAACATTCATTGGTGCGAGACTTATGCTTTTGCTCGACTTTGTGCATTCTTTACTTTTGACTCTTGCTTTCATTTTCAAGTCGCCTTTAAACACGTCTTAGGAACCACCCGAACCAAAAAAAAAAAAAAAAAAGCAATCTGCCAAAATATCTTAAAGCACGAGAACTGATATTGAAACTCAATTTTCAGAAAGAAGTGAGTCAATAGCAGTAGGCGAAGGGTAGCCCTCGTGATAGCAGCCCGGGAGGAAATAAAAACAAAGGACGATCCTTTTCCGAGCCCCACAAGGTTGAACGAGAAAATGTTCTTTATTTCCATCGCAATTATTTCACTTTAAAAATATATATTATGTTCAATTCCTATTTCACTTAAACATAATGTATGTATGTACAATATCTGGCCAAAACGTCAATTTAACTATAAACAAGTTACTAATTGTGTTTATATATAATTAATGTATGTATATAGCAGCTCTAGTACGAAATCTGAGATGGGAAAGTAGTTGGGGGGTCGTCGATGATTTTGGGACACATGCCATAGAAAAAGGGAGAATATAAAAGCTTGCCTTGGCTCATTGGACCGCCCCCCCTTTTGATGATCAATTTGATGTCTATCGACCAATTGTGTTTTGTCCTCAATGCTGATGACAAATAAAGTTGGCACTTAGCGATGTCGATCGACCAATTGTGTTTTTGGCATGTAGCGTCGGTCAAGTACGAAACATAGGATAATCAAAGGAACCAATATGGGTTCCATCTCTATGTTGAGTGGATAGATGATATTGCATCTTATCATCAACGAAGTCGTGTGATTCCATTGATGACTATACTTTTAAGATAAATCAAGATGGTTTTAATTGGTTCATCAAAATGTTGCCTAAAATTATCGCCCTTTTGCGGAATATGGAGCTCGGATCCAATCGAATTCAGGTTTTTTTTGTCGGTATTAGTTCCTCTTTTTCGCATAAATGTGAAAGCATGTGCCGACACTAGTGTTCTCTAGAGAATGCTACGAAACTTTATCAAGTCGATCAGCTTCCTTCCTTCCTTCTCTTATGTGTGCCAATCTGAGTATTATGTGAAAAGAACCAAGCTAAGTAAGCTATTGTTTGGGCAACAACTAATGGCTACTACCTGCCGTTCTTGACAATTTCGATAGCCAATATTTCCCCTCTCTAAATGGAACATGAAATTCAAATGGATTGAGTTGTGGTACGCCTTCCAACCTCAAGAAATTTAATTTTTTGTATGCCATAGCCCACGGTCTAAGCACGAAAATGAAGTGACCAGACCTATGTCTTGTCACCATCGGGGCTCACACACATTGATTGTAGCCAAATGACTTGGTTAACCAGACATCAATACAATCAACGACGAATGTACTAGAAACGAGAAATAATGATGCAAGATTGGGGTCTCATTGGAAAAATTGGGTGGATCTGTAATGCAGGATGTCGTATCAGAGAAGCAATGGCATCTATATAAAACCTACTCTCTTTTTTTTTTTTTGTGGTCGGAAAAGGCCATGGTTTCATAAGTGGGGAAAAAAAAAATAAAGCTATTGTTTGGGCAACAGCCAATGGCCACCGGTTGCCTTGGTAGTGGTCGAGGTCGTTCATGACGATTTTGATCGCTAATTCTTGTTTCCTCTAAATGAAAAACGAAATTCAATTAAATTTAGCTGTGATATACGTTCCAATTTCAAGAATTTTCATTTATGTATGTTGTGGCCCACACTCTAAGCACGAAAATCAAGTCATTGATCGTAGCAATTGATTGACTCGGCTAACAACACATCCATATCAAACAAGAGAAAAAAAAAATGCAAGACATCCATATAATCAACGGTCTATGCAGTATAAACGAGAAATAATGATGCCAGACCGGTCTCATTAAAATATTAAGGAAGAAGAAAGTAAGAACACATTCATCTAGGAAAAAAAAATGGAGAAATTGAGGGATCTGTAAGTACGCTGTCGTATCAGATAAGCCATGGCATCTATATTAAACCCTAGTTTTTTTTTTTTTCCTGTGGTCAGAAAAACCCTGGTTTCATAATGGGAAAAAAAATAATGTGGGTTCGGGTCGACGGCCTTGGAACTTTTGAAACATGTGGTCTGGAATTCTCTCGGAATATTCCGACAAAAGTCAAGCTACAGAATTTCCACGCCTCGGACACATCATCGGGCATGCGAAGCGACGGGCACGTCCTTGGGGCCTCTTTTCCATCTCGCCGGAAACGAAACCGATCGTTCTCCTCGGAGACATTTCTCGAGAGGGATTTCGGTTTCGTTGCGACGCGCCGATCCGAATGCGATGCCGGAAGAGAAGGGAGAAAAATTCGCGACACTGGTGCGTCGTGATTGGTCTAGATGGACGAGGATTGCCACCGGATGTCCGGATATTCGATAATTTCTCTTCTCAAAGCTTTTTTTTTTGCCACCGTTTTATTTGGGGGGAATTTTTAATTGGTGCAGCGGCTTCTCGGTCAAATGGAATATCCCGGCACAAAGACGGGGCGGCTTTGTCTTGTGTTTGACTCTTACCGAACAATTCAATGGATGCGACAGGGACTGCCGAAGAGTGGGACTTTTGACGATAAGAAAAGCTTAGCCGAAAGGAAAATTTTGAGATGGAAGTGTGAAGAATTCTTACCAAAAGGTGAGAAAATAACATTAGTGATGACGAGGGGATTACTTATACGGTTGCCATCCATTGATAGATAGAAGCCGAAAAGCAAAAAGCTCGGGCAAGGCCCGAACCGGCCCGCGCGCCGAGCCTGGTGAAGTTTGATCATGGCCTTTCCCTTGTATGATCGGATCCGGCCCGTGCTCGCAAACTTTGCACTACACACGGATGCATCCCGCAAACTTTAGACATCGATCTGGCTTGTCAATTGAGTTATCGGCGAGGTCGTGAACTCAATTGGTCGAAAAGGCACGACGAAAAGAATCGTAGGAACGTCACGGCGTTAACTAATAATGCCTAATGTGCCTGTCGGCGGCCAGATTGAGAAGGCCAAAGGAGCGTGCGGTAGGACGTCACCGGGGAAGCGTGGGTGCATGCGGTATTCTCGCGCGTGCTCCGAAAACGGCATGTTACGTACGCGAATCGATCATTCCATCAAGTAGCGCCAACTTGGGCAGTTCATTACTAGGCCGAGTTTCTCGTTGGGGCGGCCGCCGACGATCATAAAAGCCAAAAGAATCACGTCAATGGGTTTATGGATTATTGTAACCATTTTCGTTTTCTCTTTTTTTTTTTTCTGGGGCAGGTTTTGCCGTGACGAATTGATCAGGTTGCAATGCACGTTTAGATCGGCGCGGCGCGGCGCCACCATCTTCGGGGTCCGGTGCGCGCTGTAACGAGTCGTGCAAAGGCTGGCGGAGTGACAAAATGGGATCGTCTTCAGGTTCTACATTATGGACCATAGAGGAGCTATTTTGCTTAGCAATCCACAGGTGATTAGATCACGGAAATTGCCAAAGAGAAGCATGAACTTATTGTGTTTCGGTCAATTCAGTTTTAAACTTTTTGAGGATTTACCAATTTAGTCTCGGACCCTTCAATTGTGCTAATTCAATATTAAACCTTGACGATTGCCAATTTACTCATTCCTGCCAATTTGGATCAAAAAACTTTAACGTGGACAATTTTTACAAAATTTTAAGTTTCCGAATTTTATTTTATATATTCTTTTTTTCTTTTCTTTTACTTTTTTCTTCCGTCTTAGCTGACAAGGTTGCCAACCAAGGGAGGGCCGACGACCCCTTGCCTGGTTTGGGTGCGGGCATTGCAGCCCTGCTCGCCATAGGCAAGGACCAAGGCTCATAGCCTATGAAAGTCGGCTAGAGACCTCATGAGCAAGAGTGGAAAAAAAAAGAAAATATTATACATCAGAAAAATTAAAAAAAAAATTAAAAATTATCTACATCGACGACTGTCATGCCAGCCATGCCACATTGGAAGGCTAACGCTACTAGACCATCCCATTAGTGTTTTAGGCCAAAATGGCCCGAAAGACTAAAATAACAGATCGTCAAACGGTTTAGTACTAAATTGGCAAAATCAAAAAGTTTAAGACTAAATTGACATATCACAAAATGTTTAGAACTAAATGGCCCAATCGAAAGGTTAAAAATTGAATTGGTACAAGTGCAGTATGCTTATGACTCTTCGGTAATCCGTGATTCGAAAGTAAATGGGGCCTTAGCAATTGCGTTATTCTAAAATGATTTCTATCGGGCCCAATTAGTTACCTACAAACAAGCAGAAATCAGAAGTGCCGACCGTTCCAATTGTTCTTATGCGTTGATTAGCAATTGCCATATCCAAGAAGCCCAATCCCTTCGGGCCCCGAATCTGCAATGTCTTCCGCGGCCCCTGACAGTAGGGCCAACCACGTAGCCGATTGGTTAGCAAAATCCCATTGCTCAAACTGTGTGTCCCATGTCTTGGGTCTCTTAACCTCCTCGACGAATTGTTTTGTTTTGATGCCTCTTCGTTGGGTTTTCTTGTAAGGAACCTTAATTTTTCGTTAATGCACTCTATTTTCGAACCCAACCCACCCCCAAAAAAAAAAAAAAAATTGGCAATTGCTGCCCGTGCATTGGCATTTTAGTTTGATTGATGAATTAATTGAATCTCAATTCCTATCGACTGGATTTATATGACTAATATATATGGTAGCATTAGAAGTGAGATGAGTTCATTGATGTGTTCGTGCGTTTTCATGTTATGATAAATAAATAAATAACGGGGGAGAAAGCACAATTTCTCGACATTTAAATAGAACGATTTGATTTCTTCATTCAAACCTCATTTACTATTGGATTTTTTTTTTTGTCTTTTCAGTAACTTGTAAACATTGTAATAAATACAACCCATTAATAGATTTTAAACTAGACTTTAATATACCAATAATCAAAATTAAAAATAACAAAAGATATATAGAGATGAATGAGCAGACAATTTATATGATTTTGTGCATTTCTTCTGAGTCATAAGCGGAGTCCCTTTTTCTTAGAATCATAAAGGCATCCCTTTTCTCATCTTGAATACTTTTGTTTCGCGAAAAATCGATAAGTTTGTAACTTTTTTTCTTATTTATAAATATCACTTTTTGCTTATGGAAATAAATTAAGTAATGCAAAATATTTTTTTTTATCACCAATGAAACATCTATGCATTTTGTTGACGATAAGAATATTTGGTTTTGGTTGATTTTTAAGAAGTAGAAATATTATTTTTTAAAAGAAACGTTTTCCCAATTATTAGTGTTCATTGAAATGAACGCATTCTTAAATAAAACTATTTAAGATGCGTTCATTTCAATGAACACTAATAATGGGGAAAACGTTCTTTTTAAAAAATACATTTCTACTTCTTAAAAAATTCACCAAAAACAAATATTCTTACGTCAACAAAAATGCATAGATGTTTCATTGGTGATTAAAAAAAAAATATTTTGCATTACTTAATTTATTTCCATAAGCAAAAAGTGATATTTATAAAAAAGAAAAAAAGTTTACAAAATTATCGATTTTTCGCCGAAAACAAAAGTTTCAAGATGAGAAAAGGGATGCCTTATGATTCTAAGAAAAAGGGACTCCACTTATGACTCAGAAGAAATGCACAAAATCATATAAATTGTCTGCTCATTCATCTCTATATATCTTATTGTTATTTTTAATTTGATTATTGGTATATTAAAGTCTAGTTTAAAATCTATTAATGGGTTGTATTTATTACAATGTTTACAAGTACTGAAAAGACAAAAAAAAAAATCCAATAGTAAATGAGGTTTGAATGAAAGAAATCAAATCGTTCTATTTAAATGTCGAGAAATTGTGCTTTCTCCCCGTTATTTATTTATTTATCATAACATGAAAACGCACGAACACATCAATGAACTCATCTCACTTCTAATGCTACCATAATATATTAGTCATATAAATCCAGTCGATAGGAATTGAGATTCAATTAATTCATCAATCAAACTAAAATGCAATGCACGGGCAGCAATTGCCAATTTTTTTTTTTTTGGGGGTGGGTTGGGTTTCGAAAATAGAGTGCATTAACGAAAAATTAAGGTCCTTACAAGAAAAACCCAACGAAGAGGCATCAAAACAAAACAAATTCGCTCGAGGAGGTTAAGAGACCCAAGACATGGGACACAATTTGAGCAATGGGATTTTGCTAACCAATCGGCTACGTGGTTGGCCCTACTGTCAGTGGGCCGCGGAAGACAATGCAGATTCGGGCCGAAGGGATTGGGCTTCTTGGATATGGCAATTGCTAATCAACGCATAAGAACAATTGGAACGGTCGGCACTTCTGATTTCTGCTTGTTTGTAGGTAACTAATTGGCCCGATAGAAATCATTTTAGAATAACGCAATTGCTAAGGCCCATTTACTTTCGAATCACGGATTACCGAAGAGTCATAAGCATACTGCACTTGTACCAATTCAATTTTAAACCTTTCGATTGGGCCAATTTAGTTCTAAACATTTTGATGATATGTCAATTTAGTCTTAAACTTTTTGATTATGCCAATTTAGTACTAAACCGTTTGACGATCTGTTAATTTAGTCTTTCGGGCCAATTTGGCCTAAAAACACTAATGGGATGGTCTAGTTAGCGTTAGCCTTCCAAGTGGCATGGCTGGCATGACAGTCGTCGATGTAGATAAGTTTAATTTTTTTTTTAATTTTTCTGATGTATAATTATTTTCTTTTTTTTTCCAACTTTGCTCGATGATCTCTAGCCGACTTTCATAGGCTATGAGCCTTGGTCCCTTGCCTATGGCGAGCTAGGGCTGCAATGCCCTCACCCAAACCAGGCAAGGGTCGTCGGCCCTCCCTTGGTTGGCAACCTTGTCAGCTAAGAGTCGGAAGAAAAAAGTGGAAAAGAAAAGAAAAAAAGAAATATATAAAATAAAATTCGGAAACTTAAAAATTTTGTAAAAATTGTCCACGTTAAAGTTTTTTGATCCAAATTGGCAGGAATGAGTAAATTGGCAAATCGTCAAAGGTTTAATATTGAATTAGCACAATTGAAGGGTCCGAGACTAAATTGGTAAATCCTCAAAAAGTTTAAAACTGAATTGACCGAAACACAATAAGTTCATGACTTCTCTTTGGCAATTTCCCGTGATCTAATCAACCTGTGGATTGCTAAGCAAAATAGCTCCTCTATGGTCCATAACATGTAGAACCTGAAGCGATCCCATTTTGTCACTCCGCCAGCCTTTTGCACGACTCGTTACAGCGCGCACCGGACCCCGAAGATGGTGGCGCCGCGCCTCGCCGATCTAAACGTGCATTGCAACCTGATCAATTCGTCACGGCAAAACCTGCCCCAGAAAAAAAAAAAAAGAGAAAACGAAAATGGTTACAATAATCCCATAACCCATTGACGTGATTCTTTTGGCTTTTATGATCGTCGGCGGCCGCCCCAACGAGAAACTCGGCCTAGTAATGAACTGCCCAAGTTGGCGCTACTTGATGGAATGATCGATTCGCGTACGTAACATGCCGTTTTCGGAGCACGCGCGAGAATACCGCATGCACCCACGCTTCCCCGGTGACGTCCTACCGCACGCTCCTTTGGCCTTCTCAATCTGGCCGCCGACAGGCACATTAGGCATTATTAGTTTAACGCCGTGACGTTCCTACGATTCTTTCGTCGTGCCTTTTCGACCAATTGAGTTCACGACCTCGCCGATAACTCAATTGACAAGCCAGATCGATGTCTAAAGTTTGCGGGATGCATCGTGTGTAGTGCAAAGTTTGCGAGCACGGGCCGGATCCGATCATACAAGGGAAAGGCCATGATCAAACTTCACCAGGCTCGGCGCGCGGGCCGGTTCGGGCCTTGCCCGAGCTTTTTGCTTTTCGGCCTTCTATCTATCAATGGATTGGCAACCGTATAAGTAATCCCCTCGTCATCACTAATGTTATTTTCTCACCTTTTGGTAAGAATCTTCACACTTCCATCTCAAAATTTTCCTTTCGGCTAAGCTTTTCTTATCGTCAAAAGTCCCACTCTTCGGGCAGTCCCTGTCGCATCCATTGATTGTTCGGTAAGAGTCAAACACAAGACAAAGCCGGCCCGTCTTTGTGCCGGGATATTCCATTTGACCGGAGAAGCCGCTGCACCAATTAAAAATTCCCCCAAATAAAACGGTGGAAAAAAAAAAAAAAGCTTTGAGAAGAGAAATTATCGGAATATCCGGACATCCGGTGGCAATCCTCGTCCATCTGACCAATCACGACGCACCAAGTGTCGCGAATTTTTCTCCCTTCTCCTTCGGCATCGCATTCGGATCGGCGCGTCGCAACGAAACCGAAATCCCTCTCGAGAAATGTCTCCGAGGAGAACGATCGGTTTTCGTTTCCGGCGAGATGGAAAAGGAAGGCCCAAGGGACGTGCCCGTCGCTTCGCATGCCCGATGATGTGTCCGAGGCGTGGAAATTCTGTAGCTTGACTTTTGTCGGAATATTCCGAGAGAATTCCAGACCACATGTTCAAAAGTTCCAAGGCCGTCGACCGACCGAACCCACATTATTTTTTTTCCCAATTATGAAACCAGGGTTTTTCTGACCACAGGAAAAAAAAAAAAAACTAGGGTTTAATATAGATGCCATGGCTTATCTGATACGACAGCGTACTTACAGATCCCTCAATTTCTCCATTTTTTTTCCTAGATGAATGTGTTCTTACTTTCTTCTTCCTTAATATTTTAATGAGACCGGTCTGGCATCATTATTCTCGTTTATACTGCATAGACCGTTGATTATATGGATGTCTTGCATTTTTTTTTTCTCTTGTTTGAAATATGGATGTGTTGTTAGCCGAGTCAATTGCTACGATCAATGACTTGATTTTCGTGCTTAGAGTGTGGGCCACAACATACAATAAATGAAAATTCTTGAAATTGGAACGTATATCACAGCTAAATTTAATTGAATTTCGTTTTTCATTTAGAGGAAACAAGAAATTAGCGATCAAAATCGTCATGAACGACCAGTCGACCACTACCAAGGCAACCGGTGGCCATTGGCTGTTGCCCAAACAATAGCTTTATTTTTTGTCCCCACTTATGAAACCATGGCTTTTCCGACCACAAAAAAAAAAAAAAAAAGAGAGTAGGGTTTTATATAGATGCCATTGCTTCTCTGATACGACATCCTGCATTACAGATCCCACCCAATTTTCCAAATGAGACCCCATCTTGCATCATTATTTCTCGTTTCTAGTACATTCGTCGTTGATTGTATTGATGTCTGGTTAACCAAGTCAATTGGCTACAATCAATGTGTGTGAGCCCCGATGGTGACAAGACATAGGTATGGTCACTTCATTTTCGTGCTTAGACCGTGGGCTATGGCATACAAAAAAAATGAAATTTCTGAGGTTGAAGGCGTACCAAAACTCAATTCAGTCGAATTTCATGTTCCATTTAGAGAGGGGAAACATTGGCTATCGAAATTGTCAAGAACGGCAGGTAGTAGCCATTAGTTGTTGCCCAAACAATAGCTTACTTAGCTTGGTTCTTTTCACATAATACTCAGATTGGCACACATAAGAGAAGGAAGGAAGGAAGCTGATCGACTTGATAAAGTTTCGTAGCATTCTCTAAGAGAACACTAGTGTCGGCACATGCTTTCACATTTATGCGAAAAAGAGGAAACTAATAACGACAAAAAAAACCTGAATTCGATTGGATCCGAGCTCCATATTCCGCAAAAAGGGCGATAATTTTAGGCAACATTTTGATGAACCAATTAAAACCATCTTGATTTATCTTAAAAGTATAGTCATCAATGGAATCACACGGACTTCGTTGATGATAAGATGCAATATCATCTTCCACTCAACATTAGAGATGGAACCCATATTGTCCTTGATTATCTATGTTTCGTTACTTGGACCGACGCTAACTGCCAAAAAACACAATTGGTCGATCGACATCGCTAAGTGCCAACTTTATTTGTCATCAGCATTGAGGACAAAACAATTGGTCGATAGACATCAAATTGATCATCAAAAGGGGGGCGCGGTCAATGAGCCAAGGCAAGCTTTTATATTCTCCCCTTTTTCTATGGCATGTGTCCAAAAATCATCGACGACCCCCCAACTACTTTCCCCATCTCAGATTTCGTACTAGAGCTGCTATATACATACATTAATTATATATAAACACAATTAGTAACTTGTTTATAGTTAAATTGACGTTTGGGCCAGATATTGTACATACATACATTATGTTTAAGTGAAATAGGAAATTGAACATAATATATATTTTTAAAGTGAAATAATTGCGATGGAAATAAAGAACATTTCTCGTTCAACCTTGTGGGGCTCGGAAAAGGATCGTCCTTTGTTTTTATTTCCTCCCGGGCTGCTATCACGAGGGCTACCCTTCGCCTACTGCTATTGACTCACTTCTTTCTGAAAATTTGAGTTTCAATATCAGTTCTCGTGCTTTAAGATATTTGGCAGATTGCCTTTTTTTTTTTTTTTGGGTTCGGGTGGTTCCTAAAGACGTGTTTAAAGGCGACTTGAAAATGAAAGCAAGAGTCAAAAGTCAAAATGCACAAAGTCGAGCAAAAGCATAAGTCTCGGCCAATGAATGTTTAAAAAAAAAAAAATTATCGTTCAGGAAAAATTTTAAGTGTAGATTATTGTCGATAATAAAAGAATTTTTTCATTCATTAGCTATATCAAGCATACAAGCTTTCGTGTTTTACGAAAAGATTTTCAAATCATTATTTTTTCGCGGAACAAACGGACACGAATCAAATCAAAAATTGAAAAGGTCGAATAATTTCCTTTCGAATATATTTAAAAAAGGACTTTTAAAATGTACAAAAAGAAGAAGGGGAAGAGGAGATAAGCTTATATGTTTTTTTTTTTTGGTCTCTTTAATCACTTGAGAAACCGAGGCACCTAATCTTGATCCATCCGAATGTTCTCTTGGACAAGATGGGGATCATAGGGAGAGAGACCCCCTTAGGTCAATGTAATAACTAAGGTTTATAGATGGCTAAAGATAGCACGAACGTAGGTTAAAAAAGCATCTTCACAAATTCCACATGTTGCTCAGTCAATGTAAGAAATTATGTCTAATGTCTTTGTCCTCAAAGTCTAGCAGATCCATCCCCCTAAACGAAGAAAAGAAAAGATGAGAGGAGATGCCATCACCCAAAAGCATATTTCGTCTAGGGGTGAGCATGGTTCCAGGGAGACCTAGAACCTGAAGAACCGGACCGATGGAATCGATCGGTTTTAGGTTCCAAGGTATGGAGGGTAGGTTTCAGGTTCCAAAAATTAGGGAATCTGTTTTTGACGGGGTAAGTTCCAGGTCTAGGTAAGTGGAACCTGAAACCGGACCTGGACCTGGAGCAAGTTTTTATATTTTTTTCTTAGTATATGTCTTTGCGTCATCTTACGATATTCCATATATCCAATGTTGAGGTGTAATCCGGAACCACTTTATCATTAAGACTTTTACTTTGTTAATGTTTATATTTTTCGTCTCTAAATATGAGTTGTGATCAGTGAATTTTAGCAGTAGGTGATGGTTATTAAATGTGATTATTCACTATAATCATTCAATTAAGAATACATGTGGAACCTGGGTGGAACTTGGAACCGACCCTGGAACCTGTGACAGGGTAGGTTCTAGGTTCCAAGATATGCAGGATAGGTTCAAGTTATACAAAATGAGGAACCTGTATAGGACGGGTAGGTTCCAACTCTAGATAGAACCTGTACGGAATCTGGAACCGCTCACCCTAATTCCGTCCACTCCCAAAAGTAATGGAGGCGTGCAAAGGTTTCCTCGGACTGGACGGGAACCAAGAATCTGATATTGCCCATGTTGTCCATTAAGGAAATAGAAACCATCATAATATCAAAATTCCAATTTTTTTTTTAATGGAGAACATTTGAAACATTTACGGAATAGAGATGGAGACGCATAAATTCGCGTATGGAATATTCATAGTTTTATGAAATGTAAATTATATTCCCATTTTTATGGGAAGAGCCAAAAAGAGAGCTAGTTTATGTATAGACTCTTCAACACAGATGTAACTTTAAGTCAGTTTGGATCGAGATGATCGATTAGAGATAGATTTTCAATGCTCAGCCTACGTGTACGCCAGTGTTGCAAAATCATATGCGAACCATTTGTAAATATAAAAAACAAAACTTAAGCAGAAAATAAACACAATTGGAATGAGTGGAGGGAACCTTCTGGGGACCATATAAATAAATAAGTTCTGGGGACCTTTAGTTTGCTTATTTTTGAATCAAACCCAATTTTGATTAAAATTTGAATCTTCAATTAATAAATCAATAGACGGCGAAAGCTTGCTCCTTCTATAAATCCAGAACTGACACCAGACGGTCCGTACTTATATTCTCCTCTCTCGTGATCGACTCCTTGAATCTCTCTACGTGTCCACTTTCTCGTGCAGTGATCCAGTCTCTCTCTCGATTTTTTCTCATTTTACAATTTCATAACCACTTCACGAGATTCGTTCTCCTGTTAGCTTCGATCACGATTAAACCTCCAAAGTCGATTTTTTTCACCTGCTCTGTTTTCTTTTGTCATCCACACCCCCAATATCAATGAAAGTATAAGAACAGACGAGAGACGCCGTGAGGAAAGGAAAGCGGTGTGGCTGGATGCTCGACGGCTACGGCATTGTACGACACTACACCACGAGGCTCGTCACAGTGTACGACCACATAGACACGACTCGAACTGTGGATCAAGTCACAGCTGTGGTTCGCCCGCTGCCGCACCGCTTGTCCTCTTTCATCGCATGACATCTAGTTCTCGTTGCGACACTGTGCTACCTGTATTCTAGACTCTCCGTGTCCACTTTCGCGCTGAACGCTAGTTCTGACACTTCACCATTCTACTTCTTTTTTCGTGACACCTCTGCGCTCACTCCTATTTTGTGTTAAGATTTGTCTTCTCTCTTATACTATATCATTGTCAATCATATGTCAACCAATCGCAGTGGTATGCATCCGACACGAGCACTTCTTTTGACTCATTCAGTGATGTGTGATTTATTTTCGGCATATGTCTACCCCTGTTGTCGTACTGCAATCTTATCGAGTGCCTGGTCACCACACCACACCCCCCCCCTCCTCCCGGTAGAGAGTCACACGCGCTGTCCATGATGATTACTTCTATTATGTATCACATATTTCGGGCTGTCTGATCAATATCATATGGTCTTTGTGATCTCCTTAGCGAGCCCGATCGACCCGCACTCCTCTTCCTAGCCGCCTCCCGCTAGTGTGTTCATGTATTACTGGACACACGACCGTCTCTGCTCAAGTCTCCCTCTACGCGTTCACCACGTCAACATGCACCCCACGCTTGTAGGTGTGCTTTCTCAGTTCTGTCTGGTGGTGTGTCTTTCCTGTCGTTCCTGTCTTTTCCGTTCTGTTGTGACCTGACCCCCTGAAGTTCCTAATGTGTGTGCCCCGCTGACACCCTTTGTAGATCCCCCCGCTTGTATCTTGTCCCTCTCACTTCCGTCTCCGTCCCCTCGCTTTCTTCCCTTGCTTAGCTCTTCTGCCTCCTATCTTGTTCTGTCTCGTTTGTAGGTTCTGTTTGTGTCCTCTGCGTGCTTATTCTTATCCAGCACCACCACAGTATGTGACCCTTCGCAACTAGACTACAACCAACAGTCGCATTCACTATGTCGACATGTATTTTATGTCGCTCTTCTATGTCACCTACTCCCACTGGCGCCTGTTCTCCGTCGACTGTATTGTATCCCCCGTCGTATTCCTATAGCTCACCAACCCCTCCATGACTCCACCCCTTTTCTATGTGTCTCTACTCCGCTCCCTTGTCACTTTACCAAAAGATTCATTCCCTCCCTATATCTCCCTGAGTCTCTTCTCTTAGTTGTCTCTCCATGCCGTAATGGTACTGTATCCAGATAGCTGACTACCGACATGTTGTTCCTACTACTGTCCATTCTCTATTAGATTGTGTCTTGTTCTTATGTACATTACCGACCCTACTATACACACTGTGCACTCTGCTTTGCATCCTCCGTGTGTATGTGTGCAACTGCAGCATGTATGTCCCTGACCCATTGTGACTGTTTTGTATTTCAGTTTCCATTCTTGTTACTTCCCATATCCTTAGAGTCCGTCGTCATTATTCCCTGACGTTGTCTGAGTCACGTCATATCACTTGGTGTTCAATTAACGCGAGAAGTAATGTGTTAGTTGGTTGTACCCGTTTTTACTCCCCCTATCCCCCCCCCTGTCCTGTGTGTCCCCGTTTGTATAAATGCCTATGTTTCATACTCGACCTTCTAGTATATTGTGAGTTGATCATCATTTTTGCTTCGTGGCACCATTAGCAACTAGAACCTATTCGACACTTTGGCCGTCTTACTTCTGCCGGAAACACAGTGTATCTTTCACCACGATACCCTGACATCGATCACAGTATGGCACCCAGTTGTTGTTTACACTCTCTAAACCTTCCAATTTCACAATTCTGTCAGTCCAGTCTGTTATCACAGAGTCTACAAACAGCAAATGGAGTCTGTTGAGGAATCGTGTAACCACTAAAGATGTTGACTAGCATTCTTTGTGTTGGAGTGCTTTGTAGCAAGGAGACTGTAAGAACACACTATCCTGAGAGTCATGTGGGTATCACCACACTCTATCACACAATGCCGACATTGTGTCTACACAAGTTGGATGATTGAGAGCACTGCTTGGACATGTGTGAAGATATAAGATGATGACTGCACACACGCCTTTCTTATGTGTAAGCACTGTGTAAACCGTGAGAAGAGAGTAGTTAGCTGCATACTAGATACGAAATAACGAACGCTTCAGTGCCTTTGTGAGAGAATAGAATGGAGATGGACGCACACTAGACTTGAGACCTGTAGATTTTTCACAGGAATTGCCGATTTGGAATTTTAGGTTCAAGAATGTTATGAGCTTC
>JAGVVM010014994.1:0-12248 GCA_019149425.1 Psidium friedrichsthalianum | reverse complement strand
TGGTGATATTGTTGGAAATCGTGTTTCTGTGAAAGGTTTAGTGCACTGATCGCGACTTGGATTTAAATGCTGTCCCATACTCTGATGTTTGGTGGTGTGGTCAATGTGTAGCATATGGCTCTAGACTAGTGTAGGAAGTTGGAAGATAAATTTTGGTAGTGGATTAGTGGCGGGATGGAAAACCCCGCTAAAGTTTTTTTTGAGCGAGTTGAGTTACCTATTTGAGATGCCCCTAAGAGTTGTGCATGGGGGTTCGAAAGTAAGTTCAACAAGTGCTGTCCCGAGAGTTTGAAACTCTGATATTGAGGGGTCGTAGGCCCATTCTTGAAGGATTTGGGGTGAAAAGGACAAATAAGCAATTTCCGGGACAATTGTAGTCTATACCAAGTTATTGGCTTAGACATTATAATGAGGTGAGGATTTGTTATGGCTAAATCTATAATGTATAATTGCTTGGCCTAAATTATATTGTGAATTGTACTCGACGGCGTTTCGTATCCTGTTTTATTCACGCCGAGCATGCATGATTGAATGGCTTTTGATAGAATTGTGAGATTACATGCTTGCTTGCTGTTAGGACATGAAAGTGGGTAAATTGCATGCTTAGGGTTCGATCTAAGAGTATCTTGTTCCTGAAGCGAGAATTGTAGATGGTGAACTTGCTGAGCCGTGTTAGCTCACCCCCTTTGGGGATTATTTTTTCAGATGTGTAGTTTGGCATTGGATCGAACGATGGAGACGATGAAGACAATGATGGTGCCAATAAGAAGAGGGCGAGTGTTGTTGGTCGTCTTTTACCTTGCTCAATTGTGGTCAGGATATTGTATTGCTTCCGCTTTTGGATCGTTAGGTCGGCGACAGGTTCCTGGGATGTCGCGCGTTTATTATCGACCTTCGATCGTCCGTGCAGATGTCGCCGCGCTCGTGGAGTTCGGGGTGTGACACTCTAACTCTTAGTTAAGACGTTAGTTTATGTTAGGAACTTAATTATTAGTTAATTAGTTTAATTAGACATTCAAGTAGTCTAATTGTGGCCGGATTAGCTATAGATTGAATTTAGGGTAAATGGTCACAATTAATTAAGTCAAATCGATTAGCAAAGTGGTCTGTGATTAATTGGAAGTTAGTTACTTGTTTGACTGAAGCTATTGACCTGGAGTGAGCAAATAGCTAGAGCCGAGCGATTGATGATTATTTGATTGATTGATTGGTAGTTGAAATAGTCAATGGTAATTTATTCATATAATCAAGCATTTTATACTATTACTGTTACTGATGCTTGAGGTCATGATCTACGTTTGACTGCCGAATATTCGAAGTGGTTTATGTTCGACCGAATAAGGATTTGGTTATTCGTGTCTAGTTATAAAATATGAATTAGGTGGTTTATAATTCGTGTATGGTCACATAATGGGTTTTAAATCCGTGCCAGTCGTACGGTCCGTGCCAGTCGTTTACGATTTTCTTTCTCAGTAGTACCGTGTCGTGCTAGTCATACGAAAATCTTATGGACTATCTTTGAGATCGTCGCCGAAAATAAGGGATGTATACCTGTCCATGCTAGAAGACACTGCCAGATATAGTGTTTAGTCACATCAGTCGTGTGCAATAAACACTGTTACCATTAATAATTGGATTGCAAGAGAAGCTTGAGGTTTACTAGCATTTTATGGGATTTTGGTTGTTATCTAGACTGTTTCAATATAATTTTCGATTGAGCTTGTTTGCAAGTGATTACCTTGATTTTTTGTGAGCTAGTATTGTTGGGATGCCTAAGCGAATTATCGCCTTAACCGAGCTCGGTGTTGACTCACTGAGATTTATTTCTCACATCGTTGTGGTTATCATTTTCAAGTTTGAAGTGATGCAGAGGCCTTCTAATTCGGAGTCCCTATCGATTAATCATTTTATGTCGTGCACCACCCGATTCTAGGCACGAACTAGGTCTAGGAGTGGCACGTCATAATAATCTGGGTTGACAAGGGATTTGACTACGTAGTAGATCATTTCTTCAAGGCTTGGTTCTTGTATGTCATTGACATTCTCGTACCCGTTTCACGGATTAGAGGGGCTACCCAATCCAACCCGTTACATCCTCGCTTAGGACCCGATAGACCTCGACGCACTTGACGGGGTGATAGTGGACCCCGATTCTGACATTAAGGTCGACTCCTTCATAGAGTCTGATACATACATTGAGACCGACCCCTCTGAGGCCTCTGATAACATCCCATATCTCTCTAGTTTGTAGGAGCATGGTAGTCCCTTTTTGATTTATATTGATGATGATGGACGAGGGTAGAGTAGCCCCTTTTGGAGTAGATGAGCAGCTAACCTTTCCCGACCCACCTATTTTTTTTACTGATCTTAGAGAGCCGCCTAGAAGAATAGGGTTGTATTTATACTATATAGCTTTGTAGGGTCAGCGATCCTTTACTTTTGTCGTTGTATTAAGATATTTGACTAATGAATGAATATGAAATTTCCTACTTTGCTATCCCTGTCAAGTTTTCTATCTGGGAGCTTTATACGTTTCCGCTTGCTTAAAAGTTCATTGGCTTGTTAGCGTACTTGAGATGCTATCCTTTCCAACCAGAGGTGTTTGGTAAGGATAGCATGTGCTTGAGGATTCGGCCATGACATCTCCCCCCAAGATGGTATCAGAGCATGGTTAGCTTGATCCATCCGGTCGTAGCCTGAAGTAATAAGGAGTGATGGGAATTGGGATAGTTAGTAGGATTGTAAAATTCGTGCATGTGTTTGTTAGTTTTATTTGAATTATCGAGTTGTCTTCTTATTATTGGTTTCTATAGGGTGGGCAGGACCCTGTACGTCCTTACGAAATAAGCAACTAGGGTGGGAGAGCATCTCGAGGTAGACTTGCCAGATGATCCTGCAAGCGTTAGGAGCGCTAGGAGATTTGATGGGGCATCATATAAGAAATCAGGCCACTGCCGGGGGAGTCCCGTAGGGTAACGTACAGTTAGGAATAAGAATGATGGGCCCCAAACACGGAGGTTGGTGGAGCAATTCCTGAAGCTGAAGCTGCCCAAGTTCTCTAGAGCTAGAGATCTCGAGACTACCATATCGTGGATCAAGGAATTGGAGAAGGTATTCACCTTGTTGAGGTGCTTGGATGAATACAAGGTCACTCCAGCCATTTATCAGTTGTAGGGGAATGCGAGCTCATGATGGAGAGCCTCTAAGGATAGAGTCTTTTCCCGAAGGTATAATCCCGATGTGGGATGCTTTCGTGAGAGCGTTCGATGGCAAGTACTTTTTCGACACCGTAAGGGAATAGAAGATGATCAAATTCCTTTGCCTGCGCTAGAATCGGTTATTAGCAGATCATTATGAGTCCAGGTTTGTTGAGCTATCTAAATAAGCATTGAGGATGATAAAAGACCTTGTGGATAAGGTGAGAAGGTTTAGGATGGGCTAAAACCCGAACTAAAGAGCGTACTAGTACCATTGAACTTGAAGATGATCGAATTCCTTTACCTGCGCCAAAATCAGCTATTAGTAGATCATTATGAGGCTAGGTTTGCTGAGCAATCCAAATACATATTGAGGATGATAGAAGACCCTGTGGATAAGATGAGAAGGTTTAGGGATGGGTTGAAACTCGAGCTGAAAAGCGTACTAGTACCGCTGAACTTAAAGGACTACAACGAATTGTATGAAAGGGCTTAGATGGTGGAGCGAGATTTAGCAGAAAAGGCTACCGCATCTGGATTGCAATTTGCACCCTAGAATCGAAACGATAATCGATTTGGAAAGAGGCTGATGTTTGGAGGGAAGCACCATATTCCATCGAATTGGAAGGGTGGCATCAGTAAGCCAGCACCTAACCGAGGAGATATTTATCGACTGTGCCGACAGAGGCACGGGTCTGCTTCGTACCCGTTTCGTAATGGTACTTGTTTTGGATGAGGCCAGTATGGTTATCAGGTGAGGGACTGCCCCTAGAGACAATAGGCCAAGTCGCAGCAGGGAGGACAGCCTGGAGGGAAGTACCATAAAATTTTCAAAATCTATTGCAGGTGCAAGGAAGGGTGTTTACTGTCACCTAAGATAAGGCAAATGATTCACCGACCATCACAGGTATTGTCCTCTTACACGACCATGTTGCCTATGCCCTATTTGTTCCTAGTACCACCCATTCTTTGGTGGTTGAGCAATTCATTTAGCTTGCTGGTTTGAGTCTGAAACTGTTGAGTACTACTCTTAGGATTTCCACGCCATTAAAAGATAGCGTAGCTGCTATAGGTGGTCATGAAGATAAGATAGATTTAATTGTACTGGAGATATTGAACTTTGATTTGATTGTCAAAATAGATTGGCTGACAAAACAAAGGGCCATGGTAGATTTCTATCGTAAAATAATTTAGTTCAGTCTGCAGATGGGACTAGCTTTGAATTTGTGGGTAATCGAGGATGAATCTCGATTATAGTAATTTCATCGCTAGAAGTGACCCATCTGTTGGAGAGCAATTACCAAGGTTAGCTAACAACTGTAGTGGATGCATCCGTTGGGGAGACTAGGTTGGAAGACTTCCTTGCTGTGTGTGAGTTTTTGAATGTCTTTCCGCAAAAAATTGCTATGATTGCCTCCAGAAAGAGAAATAAATTTCATTATTGAACTAGCCCCGAGACAAAGTCGATTTCTAAGGCACCGTACAGAATGGCATTGTCGGAGCTTAAGGAGCTGAAGGTGCAGATGTAGGAGTTGTTGGATAAACGATTTATTTACCCTAGTGTGTCATCGTAGGGAGCACCTGTGTTATTTGTGAGGAAGAAAGATAGGTCATTGAGGTTGTGTATTGACTACTGGCAGTTGAAACAAGTGACGATTAAGAACAAGTATCAACTATTGAGAATCAATGATTTGTTTGACCAACTGCAAGGAGCTTTGGTATTTTCTAAGATTGATCTGCGGACAAGATACCATCAGTTGAGGATCAAAAGGGAAGATATATCGAAGACAACATTCAAGATGCGTTATGGACATTATGAATTCGCTGTGATGCCTTTTGGACTGACAAATGCTCCTACAACTTTCATGGACTTAATGAACAGAGTGTTTAAGGAATTCTTGGATAGATTTGTCATCGTGCTCATAGATGATATTATGGTGTACTCGAGGAGTCTAGAGGATCATGAGCAGCATTTGAGGGTAGTTTTGGAGACCCTCAGAGCACACTAGCTATATGCTAAATTCAGTAAGTGTGAGTTTTGGCTAGCTCGTGTGGCGTTCCTAGGCCACATAGTTTCTGGTGAAGGAATTATAATGGATCCATCAAAGATCGAAGCGATCATGGATTGGCCAAGACCTATGACAATGACAGAAGTTCGAAGCTTCTTAGGTCTAACAGGGTATTATAGACGTTTTGTGAAAGATTCTCTACGTTGGCCATGCCTTTGACACGTCTATTGAAGAAGAACGAGAAGTTTGATTGGATAGATCAGTGCGAGCGTAGTTTCCAAGAATTTAAGCATCGACTAACTACCGCTCCTATTTTAATGATTTTGTCTGGTCCATGAGGTTTTGAGATTTACAGTGATGCATCGTTCAAAGGTTTGCATTGCGTTTTGAAGCCACATGGGAAAGTAGTAGCTAATGTGTCTCACTAGTTGAGACCTCATGAGTTGAAGTATCCGACACACAATTTGGAGTTAGCTACGATCGTCTTCGCTTTAAAAATCTGGAGATACTACTTGATTAGAGAGAGATTTCATGTGTACACTGATCACCAGAGCCTCAAGTATTTATTCTCGCAGAATGAGTTGAACATGAGGCAACGACGTTGGATGGAGCCTCTTAAGGATTGCGATTGTGAAACTTATATCACCTGGGCAAAGCAAACAAAGTCGCAGATGTTTGGAGTCAGAAGTTAGTGATAGCCCAAATAATGGTATGAGTGTGGCTTCTTTTGGAGGAAGTGCAAGACTTAGATTTTAAGTTGGAAGTGAGTTGTCTGTCGAGCCTTATGACTACGTTGAGGATTGAGCCAGAGGTGTAGGCTAATGTTAAGGCCTTGCAATCGATAAACCCTGCGATCTGAAAGATCCTACAAGAGGACTAAGCTAAGAGGAGAACCGACTTTCAGGTAATCAAGGATGGGATACTAAAGTTCCGAAGACGATTGTGCGTACCTGCTGATGAAGGTTTGAGGGAAGAAATCCTATCAGGAGCACACCGTAGTAGTTATAGCATTCATCTAGGTAGCATAAAGATGTATTGAAATTTGAAGCAACACTACTGGTGGAATGGGATAAAAGCTGACATAGCCAAGCACGTGGCTAAGTGTTTGACTTGCCACATATTAAGGCTCAACATTGTAAGCATGGAGGGTTGCTGCAGCCATTGGAGATCCTTGAGTGAAAATGGAAGCATATCACGATAGGCTTCGTGATGGGATTGCCAAGGAGTTAGAGGGGACATGACTCGATTTGGGTCGTGGTTGACAGGTTGACGAAGTCAGCGTACTTCATCCCTATGAGAAAGGATTTTGTTTTTAACAAGTATGCCGAACTCTATGTGAGGCACATCGTGAGACTCCATGAAATACCAATGACGATCACTTTAGATCGTGATCCCAAGTTCATTACCATATTTTGAAAAGCTTACAGACTACATTGGGGATGGAGCTGCAATTCAGTACAGCCTATCACCCACAGATGGATAGTTAGTTTGAGAGGATAATTCAGATGCTCGAGGACATGTTACGAGCATGTGTTCTGAACTTTAAGGGTAGCTGAGAGGAGCAGTTATATCTGATTGAGTTTGCTTACAACAACAACTACAACTACTATAGAGGACCCGGCACCGTTACCAAAATGGCAAATGCTTTATGGCAGAGCCTGCAGAATGCCATATGTTGGGACGAAGTGGGTGAAAGGAGGATTACTGGTCCTGAGTTGATATAGCAGTCAGTGGAAGTTGTCAAGGTTATCGGATATAGAATTAAGACAGCGCAGAGCCGTCAAAAGAGTTACACCGACAGGAGATGTAGATCTCTAAAATTTCAAGTGGGCGATCACGTGTTCCTAAAGGTATCACCTATGAGAGGAACGTTGCCTTTTGGAAAAAAGGGAAAATTGAGCCCGAGGTATGTAGGGCTGTTTGAAATTCTTGAGTGGATTGGAACTTTAGCGTATCGCCTCGTGTTACCACTAAGACTTGTGCAAGTGGATAATGTCTTCCATGTATCGATTCTGAGGAGCTTGACCCAGCTCATATGTTGAGTTTCAAAGAGATCAAGCTAGATGAGCGAGCATCGTACATGAAGTGCCTGGTGAGGATCATAAGACGATTCTATTGGTCAAAGTAATTTGGCAGCATCATGAAATAGAAGGAGCAATGTGGGAAAGTGAGGAGGTTAGGAAGGAGCTGTATTCGTTCCTTTTTGAAGAGATTGTAAGAGCAATTTAATTTCGATGACGAAATTTCTTAAGGTGGGGAGAGTTATGAAATCCCAAAATTTTGGAGATCGAAAAATAAATAAAATTGGATTTCTGAGAGAAAGGGATAGCTTTTGTGATGCACAAATTTCGTTTGTCAAAGTGTCAGTCCAAAGTTTAATCCCGTTTAATTGAGACGTAGAAAATTTTTCTGTTTGCGCCAAACTTTGGCTTGACTAAATCCTCATCACGTAATTTCCAAGATGTCTTCATTTGTTGCACAAAAAATTCACCGCGTCTCAATTTATAAAATTACCCTCCCCCATTTTTTTTAGCCGAATATGCCCTTCTCCCCCTCCCCTCTTGTCTTCCCTCTGACTTCTCTCTCTCTCTCTCTCTCTCTTCCTTTTTTTGCCTCTCATTTTTGTCGTGTGCCACCCCCCCAAAAGCTCTTTGCCCTCCCATCATTTTCTTTCTCTTTCCAATGGTACTTTCCCCCATTTTACTGTAGCTTAGGGAAAAGTTTTTCCCTTTTTCATTTTTCTGCAGCTGGTTTTCTTCCTCTTCTTTTGCATTTTTCATTAACCTTTGTATTATGCTTCCTTGGCTGAATTGTGTGTTTAGGTAGTTTGGTAGGAGAAGCACTTGCTTCCCGTGGAAAAGAAAAAATCCAAGAAGTTAGGGAGAGCGAAGCTTTCTACTATGGCTTTTGATCTGTCAATCTTTGCCACTCACCTTTTTGTGCATGCTAGTGTTTAACTACCTACCATTCCATGTTAAAAGGCATTATGGGGCTTATTGTTATTCAATGGAGCTTTCCCTTAAGCATATGACGTGGCATTCAATTCTTGCATCAAATTTTGTTGTTTATTTTTTTTTTGTCTCAAGTCATTGGAAATTTGCCCTAACTAATCAAATCACACACATTGGTTTTTATGGATAAGTAAAGATTGTTCCACTTGCAGCAGGTATCGGCTATCAAGACTATTTTGACTTAGGTTTTCCAATAAACAACTAGTATCCCCCCTCCCTTACTACGATGTGCTTTTGAATTATTATTATGTAATGCATATAAGCATGTTCTTTCTAAATTTGAAGAATGTTGTAATTGAATTTAATGAGTTAACTCATTCTATACTCAACCAGTTTAGATTAAATGACATCCCACAAAGACACAGTCATTGCAAAGTGGACTGACCAATTGATCCAATTGTTTGTAAGTATCATAGTAGATGAGGTTAAAAAGGGAAATTGAACTACCACCACCTTCAACAAAGCAAGGTGGAATAACATTTAGCGAGTGTTAAATAAACAAACATGACACGAGTACACTCTACCTTAGTTCGAGAATAGGACTTTCAAACTGAAGCAAGATTACAGTATTTTTAAGAAGCTTCTAAGCCAATCGAGATTTGGATGGCATAATGTAAACAAAAAGGTTATTGTGGAGGATGAAACCTTTTGGGGGTTTCATATCAAGGTACAGCCTTACTTCGGTCTTTTGGTTCCAACTTTCTATGTATGCTTTAATAATATCGTTGATGTATGTTCTTTTGAAAATGGTGCAGGCTAATCCCAAATTGGCCAAATTCAAGAATGAAGGGTTTCCTTTGTATCCCAGCTTTGTATTTTGTTTGGGCATGCATATGTTGTTGGAGAGTATACAATAGAAAATATTTAGGAGTTGGTGTCATCAGAGAATGATGACAATGTTGCTTTTGATGAAAATGATGGTGGTGTTTCATTATGTTTGCCGTAGGAATTAGGGGGACGAGATCCATAGGTTGAACACTAAATTGGAGATGGTTTGGATGATAAATTGATGGCTACCCTCGTTCAAAAGAAGCACAAGTTGGATAGGACTCCAAATTTCAAGAGGAGGAGAAAGATTACTGCATATGATTTTGCTGGCACTTGCAAAGTCATTCAAGGAACCATCAAAATGAAGATGAGTAATCATCACATACCTCTGTCACCTCACATGCCCCACAACTTGTAAACCCCTACTCCATGGGAGCTGTGATTGCCATCCTGAAAGTCATGTCTGAGATGGACCCGAGTCTTTACACCAAAGTACTGAACCATGCTTGCATAAATGTTGCTTGGAGAGAGGCTTTCATCCTAACAAAGCTCGAATAGAGACTTGTGCTCCTTAAGTCTATCTAAGTAGATGTTAGCATAAGTTGTGGATTTCTATGTGGCTTCATTTCACTGAAGCTTATGTATTTGAGATACTTTGGCTTTATTTTTATTATGCCACTATAGTTATATTCTGACTTATGTTGATTAATTTGGATTGATTAGTTATGTGTTGATTATTATTTAGATTCGCTACTTATCAATAGATATGTTATGGCTTCATTAATTACTTTTTGTTTTTGCCTTCCACTTTCGTGTGATGGCTTTTGTTGTGATAAGGTAGCTTATAAGTTTACACCTTTCATTTTTTAAGTAATATCGAGGGGGTTAGTGATTAGGTAGCCTTAGTTGAAGGAATTATATAATGTGATGAAGACTTTGATGGAGATGAATATTTGTTGCTAAAGGCATGGTTGTACCTTTATGAGTTACATAGGTCCATACATACAAGAGAACCTATTAGGGACAGCATATTATCGGGACTTGAATGGATAAGGGAGGTTCTTCATGGACATTCGAATAGAGTATATGAAACTCTTAGAATGGAGATACATGTATTTCTTAATCTATGTGGTTTGCTAAAGGCAAGATGTTGGTTGAAAGATAGTTGATATCTTAAAATAGATGAACAAGTTGGGATTTTCTTATGTATGATTTGTCACAAGAACTCTAATAGAAATGTGAGCGAGATATTCCCTCGTTCGGGACAGGCTATCAGTAAGTATTTCAACTTAGTATTGAAAGTAGTTCGGAAATTGGCAAAGGAGGTTATTGTACCACCTCATTTTGACATCGCCCCACAAGAGATTCTTTTGGATCCTAAGCATGAACTTTACTTCAAAGTGAGATTTTCATATGTTTGTTTTGTGGCAATGTGGGCTAACTTTTGTTGGTAATCTTCTATGACGCTAGCTTTTCATAACTGTAATAGGGGTGTGTAACCACTATTGATGGCACCCATATTTATGCTTTCGTACCTGCTGCATAGTAGATCCAATTTAGAGGTAGAAAGGGAACTACCACTAAAAACGTGCTATGTGTGTTCGTTTAATATGAGATTTACATTTGTGTATGCTGGTTGGGAAGGATCTACTAATGATTATCAAGTGCTATTGGTAGTGCTCGAGACTCCTCAACTACAATTTCCTCGACTATCTCCAAGTGTTTGTTTGTTCTAAAATGAGAAATTGTCTTTATGATTTTGCTGTGGTTGCATATAATGATAAATCTATCAACACTTTGTTATAGGTAACTACTATGTGGTAGATTTTGGGTATGCATCATCTCCAGAATTTTTAACACCTTTTAAAGGTGAAATTATCATACAAATGATTTCAGAAGGCAATCGAGACCAACAATAGCAAGAGAGCTATTCAACTATATGCATTTTTCACTAAGGAATATTATTGAGAGATCCTTGTGGCTTTGAAGAATTGCTTCTTGTTTGAGACACAGCCTCCATTTTCATTAGACAAGCAAGCATATATTGTAGTAACATGTTGTGCTATCTATAATTACATCTCTGATGCATCAGATAAAAGGGTAGGAATTCTCCAAATATGGGAATACAGAGTATGTGTCGTGACCATGTGCATGATGAGGTTATAGACAATATATCGACAAGGGAGGATCGGAATGAACATTCTTTACCAAAAATCCATTGCCATAAAAAGGCAAGGGATCATATATGGAGGACATTTCATGATATTGGGTTTTGCTTTTTGATTAGTTAATTGGCACAATTTTTGAGATACTGTCACAGTTGATTGACATGAATTTTGAGAGCTCCTTTCTTGATTCAGACCTCCCTCTTGGAAAGCTCACTTGATTCCTTCTCCTTCAGTAATAATGTTAGTGTTATATGTTTTGTTTGTTTATGCTACGAGATATATGGAAGTGATATTACCTAATATCCCTTGACCCACATTACTGTTTAAAGTGCCATGATGTAGCTCTCTTCTTAAAGTTCATACCTTTTGTAGCCTTATATCTAGAGCTCAGCCTCAAGGTCTCTCTGTTTTCACATTGTTCTCTTTCATGGTGAATTTTTATAAAGCTAGAAGGGTCTTCCTTTATGTACTCCATTCCTACAAAGCCTGCGCGTTTGGAAATTCCATTTTATAATGTGAGGTTTCGAGCTTGTGGTATTCCATGTATCATTTATCTATGGTTATACATTATGTTATTTCAATGTCAGACATTTCGGTTCGATTGTCTCAAGACCCTGCCATATTGATACTGATAGTGCTAATCTTTCAATTAGAGTCTTGCCATGGATGTTTAAGCTACTGTAGGGGCAATGTCTTTCTTGAGCAAGGAGGCCTTTTGGTTTTCCAGACTAAAGTGAAAGGAGGAACAAAGATGGAAGAGAGAGCTTTGTACCATTTGGTAGGATAAAGAATGATCTTCAAGGAAAATTGCTATGGTAGCAAGAAGATTTGACTAGTGGACCAGGAGGTTTTAGGTACTTTTGCTCTTTATCACCTTGTACATCATCAAAGTACTACTGTGTGAAGTTTAGACTAGCTGATGCTAGCTTCGTGATGCGCCAGAAATTGCCTCCACCACATACATATTTTTTTCCTCTGCAATTCCAGTTTATTTTTCATTTGGGGAACAACTGGAAAGAAGCAAATGGAAATAGGTGTATCCATATTAGTATTTCAAAGGTTGTGCAAGATTTGGGCCGTCCTTGAATATTTTCA
>JAGVVM010014993.1:0-12181 GCA_019149425.1 Psidium friedrichsthalianum | reverse complement strand
CCTCCTTCCTCCCCCTCCTTCTCCCTCTTCTCTCCCTCCCTCCCCCCCTCCCCTCTTGCTCCTCTCTCCTTTCCCTTCCCTCCTTTCTCCCTCTTCTCCTTTCTCCTCTCCCCTCTTCCCCTCTTCCTCTTCTTCCCCCCTTCTTTCACCTTCCTGCTCCCCCTTCTCTCTCTTCCTTCTCTTCCCCTCCTTCCTCTCCCTCCTCTTCTCTTCTTCTCCTGACCGCCCCCTCTCTCTTCTCTGCCTTTCTCCTCCCCCCTCTCTCTCTCCTCCTCTTTCCTTATCTCCCCCTCCCTTCCTCTACGCTCTCACGCCTTCCCCCCCCCACAACATTTATCCCTCCTTCGTCCTTCTTTCCAGCTATCTTCCCCCTCCCCCCGACCCACCCCCAACCTTCTCCCGCCTGTTAACCATCTTTTTGTCCCCCCCTGTTCTCCCCCTCCTGTGATTTGCAAGGAATGGGTCAGTTGGGTATGGGTTAGTTACAGGTTGGGCGGAAATAATATTTTCTCTGAGTTGTTTCCGTAGAAAAATAAGATTGGTGATGTAAATTCGAAACGCCTACTCATTTGACACTCTAGTGATCTCCCTCTCCCTATCTCTCTACAGGAGAGTCAAATCAACCTCGGGAACAACAGCAGCGGGGCACTTTGTACGTTGTGTACAGCCGCCCTCCGTAGAATGTCTTTTCAGCGGCAAGCGTTGTTTCGTTTGCGACACGCTCAACAAGTTTGGCCTTCGCTGTTGCCCCGTTCATTTCTGGCAGACATTACAATAACCCTGGAAAAGACGAAAAGTCTTGCTGGATTGAACTGGTCCCCAAACGATAATTAATGCTAATCAACAATGATCCACGGATTGGGGACGACAAAAAAAAGAAAAAGAAAGATTAGGAAATCTTGGCGGTAAAAAAAAACCTAAAACCGTGTCGTTAAGACTGCTTCTTGGGCTTAAAAAAAAAAAACTTAAGGTTGCATGTACGCATTGAGATGCTTTGTATTAAGGAATGGGAACATATGCGTCCAGACATTCTCGTGAGCTATTGTCCTCCGGTGAAGTAGGGCCATCGTGGATTCGGTTGGAGTGAGTCCGAAAGGTAAGAGTCAATAATAGGGGGAAGACACGACTCGAGACCAGGCGTACTAAATTGGGTCGAACACAAACTATGATTAATAAGTATCCCGAACTCTACGGAAAAGTTGTCTAAAAATTCATAAACCTATTTTACTTTTGTCAATTCGGCCCTAAATATTTTCATGGCAATTCATTCCTAAACCTTTTCACGTTTTGGCAATTGAGTCCAAGATATGAATATTGACCATTTTACGTGGTATGACTGATGTCGATATGAACAATTTGTAAGAATATTATTAACTTTTTAGTAATTTATCTATTTTCATTTTTATTTTTTCTTTCCCATTATCTTTTTTTAATCCCTTTTTCCTCTAGTCGGCTTGGCGACTGGTGGAGGCCAGGGATGATGAGGTCGACCTCAGTGGCCTCTGTTTAAGCTCACCCATCCTTGGCGAGTTCGAGTCTCGCCTCTGGCTGGTCATTGGCCATTGTTGAGGCTCAATGACTGGCTAGAGCAAGAAGGGAAAAAAAAAAGAAAGAAAAAGTAAGAAATGCAAAAGAAAAGAAAATAAATAAATAAATAAATAAATCAAATTTTGAAAAAAATTAAAATTATTATTAAAAATTGTTCACGTCAGCATCGATTGCACCATGTAGAACGGACGAGTCCACATAAGCAAAATTTAAAATTGACCAGATGAACTCAACTGATAAAAGACAAAAATGTTTAGGTCTAAATTGTCATAAATTAAAAGATTTAAGACTGAATTGACAAAATTGCAATAAGTTTAAGATTTTTTGGATAATTTTCCCAAACTCTAAATAAACACCAGCATAGTTCTCCCCACAGTTTTAAGTGATAGTAAATTATTCAACTTTATTTTCACTTTCATTCCTAATGCCTACTTCACTTTTTATGCTTTGAGCCAGCACAACAGATGGAAGAGCGATGAGCCTCACCTCTGTTTGTTTCACGGAGATTGAGATCACCGAGACCGCCGAGCCTTGAGCTCGCCTGTGGTTGGTCGCAGTCGTCATCACCATGATCGGCAACCGGCCGAAATCATAAGGAAATGAAAATAATATAAAATAGAAAATAGAAAAAAGAAAAAGAAAAATAATTAAAAATTTCGATTTAAAAAATAAAAAATAAAAAATTATTGAAAGGAGGAAAAAATGAAATCTGATTTTCCATACCAAATGACGAAAATATTTTCCAGATCTATTTTTCATATTTCAGCAAAATATCTAAAAATATCGTCATTTTTATGAAAAATAGTTTCAATATCTTGCGAAAATATTATATTTTTCAGCCAAACAAACCAGGTCGAAATAAGAAATCATTTTCCTCGAAGAAAATGCGATCGTGCAACGGATATGACCGGAGACAACACATGACATCAAATGTATAACGAGAACGCTCCTTTTCACCGACCCCCCAACGAGATCTCCTCCATGCACGGGCCACGCTATCGCAATTTCCGTAGAGTTGGCTTTCAAAGCCTTAAACTTGCTACTTTATACGTGTTTTTGACCCATTCACATTCTTCGTTCTTATATTACTTTTATGCTCCAATCTCTCTTTATTCAAAGTCAAACAACATGTAATCTCTTGCTATCATCCAGTCAAAAACCAAAGCCCAGTCTAACATCTTTGAAGTCATAGAGCCAAACATCCCCCCGCGTCTTTGGTTGATAAATAGCCCGACAACCCGAAGATGCAGTCGCATGTTTTCTTCTCATCATCGTTTTTGTACTCCCTAAGGTTGTCCACCGCCGAGAAGAAGAATTCACAGAGAGAGAGAGAGAGACAGAGAGAGAGAGAGAGAGAGAGGTATGAGGTTCTCAAGGTCTGGTTCCATGGCTGCAATCATGCTCCTCCTCGTGGGGTCAATCATGGTGCAACCAAACGAGGCGTGCCGGCTGCTCGGTGAAGAGGCGTGGGCCCGGCAAGGCCTCCTCCGCCTACAGGCTCTGCAGAAGGGCCCGGTCCGTCCCCCTGGGAACGGGTGCTCCTACACGGGCGGGGGCGGGGCGCCCTGCACGACCGCGCGGAATTTCGCTGCTGGCCGCGTCGTGGGGTGGCTCCTCCGAACGCGTATCCGAACGGCTTGCCTCGGTTCGGCGTGGCTACCCATGTTAAACAAGTGGTTCAGTCGTGAAGTCATTGTCCATCGGTACGCCACCGTCGGATGCTGTACAGATTCAGGGGAGTTCATCAGTAGCTGGTAGAGAAATTAATGTATCTCGATTGCATTTGTTTTTTTTTTTTTTTCACCCGGCAATTTGGGAGTCATGACTTCCAAATAATTGTAATGTAAACACTTTCGCACACCAAATAAAAGGAAGGGAATTATTTTCAACAAGGGAACTCTTCAGTGGCCGCAGAGCTGACGTCGTGCCGTAGATGCAACTCTGCGGTTTTCTCTCTCAAATGTTCGCAGGAGGAACGCTGTAAAGGCGGTCGATGAACAGGTCGAATCGGGTTGGGCAACGGATGGTCCCGAATTCGGATGGTCCGAGACATCTTCTCCACGCTCCATTCCGACATGATCAAAGCGCTTCTACTTTTTCTGTCCCGTGAATCTTGGGTCATATTCAAAAAAAAAAAAATCTTGGGTCATATTTTACACACAAAAAAAATCTTGGGTTATTTGTAGTCATTTTAATACTTGAGTTGTAATATGGAAAAATTACCAAAAAAAATTCTAAATCTATTGCAATTGTGTCAATTCAGTCCTAAATATTTTTTTCCCAAATCAGTCTATACTTATATAATTGTGCCAATTTAGCCATAAACTTTTTTTTTCAATTCAGTCCTATACTTATTCAGTCTTAAATTTTTTGCATTTGTGCCAATGCAGTTATTTCGATCAATTTTAGCTGGAAATTAATGACATAATGTCTCTAGAGCTGACGTGGCAATCTTTTAATAATAATTTAGTAATATATAAAAATTTTAAATTATTTATTTTATTTTCTTTCTCCTCCTTTTTTTTTTTTTTAACTTCTCTTCTTCCTTAGCTAGTTGTTGGTCAATCGTTGATTGGTGACTAGCCAGAGTTGTGTGTGGACCTCTCGCTGGCCACTAGTGATGGCAAGGCCAGCCCTCGCCGCCCCTCGCAACCTTGCCTCGTCGTCGCTAGTGGCTGGCGAGGTGACCTCGCCCGCGCACATCTCTAGCCTATCATTGGTCGGCTGCCGGTCGACAAAGAGAGAAGAATTTTTTTTAAAAAAAGAGGAGAAAGAAAAGAAAATAAAAGGATAAAAATTTCAAAAATATTAAAATATTATTAAAAATTACCACATCGGCGATTTTTTGCCAAAGTTGCCTAGAAGGACTGAATTGAAAAAAATGTAAAAAGTTTAGGATTGAATTGGCATAATCACAATAGTTTTAAGACTTTTTTTGGCAGTTATCTGTTGTAATAATTATTTAGAATTTGGAGTCACCACTAATAATTTTGGTAGGTTGGTTAGAAACCTAAATAAAATAGCGGGAGGACTATTTTATTCCTACGAACCAAAGATTAAAGATTCAGGGACTTGGTTACATTAACTAATTAAAGCTAATGCCTTTTGGTTACCTTAATTCCATTGAAATCCTAAGTTACAACTCAGGCTTGACCGATTTTACTTCTAAGCTTAATGAGGTTTTTTTTTTAAAATTTATTTATGTTTTCACTTTTTTTAGATCAACGCATGACATGCAAGGACTAACCTATATGCCGAATTTATATGAATAAATTAAACATGCAACCTAACATGATAATGACATAACAATTCGAGACAACATGCAAGTGATCACGCAATTAATTAAACTAATCATACAAGGACTGTATGTAACATGCAAAAATTCTAATTAACCTAGATAGCATGCAATTTTTTATTCAAGCAATTTAAACATGCAAATTGGACTAACCTAAGGTGAATGCTCCTCGACATGACACTAAATGACATGCGAGAATGACACAGGATACACAATTCGGCATGGCAAAGCATAAAAATGACATGGACGTGCAAAAACATATGATACGCAAAAATGTGATTATATGCTATAATGATATGCAATTGGGGATTTTTTTTTAAAATGGCAGACAATGCAGTTTTGATACTCGAAAATATGCAATATGGGTATACAAGACTAATTTAAAAAAATGGAAGAAGGAATTAGACCATACTCGAAAATATTTGATATGCATGAGAGATAATGCAAAGGTATGAAATGGTATTTGAAAATATGGAATGCAGATGTGATATTCGAAAAAAAAAATATGCAATGAATATGCAATATATGCATGAGAATCTTTTGTATTTTCTTTGGGATCTTCAACCATGTGAAGATATGCTTGATTTGATTTTCTTGACTTTCCTTTCCAAGTTGAACTATAATTTCTAAGAAGCTATATCTTACTAAATATTTTTAGGAGTCTTAAGTTCAATTAAAATTCAAACAAATCCAAGATATCAATCAAGATAATTCAAGTAAAAAAAGATGGCAAAGCAAATCCTTCATTCTTGCAATTTTTAAAAAAATGATATGCCTAAATCTAAAATTGGCTTTGCCATCTTTTAAAAAAAAATTATCGAAAGGAGGAAGAAAATGAAATCTGATTTTCCATACCAAATGACTGAAAATATTTTCGGGTCTATTTTTCATATTTCAGCCATATACCGAAAAATATCTGTCGTTTTTTTGAAAAATAACTTCTATATTTTGTGAAAATATTATTATTTTTTTTGCAAAACAAGCGAAGTCGAAATAAGAAATTATTTTCCTCAAAGAAAATGCGATCGCGCAATGTATATGACCATAGACAATACATCACATCAAATGGATAACGAGAACACTCTTTTTCACCTACCTACGATGAGATACTCCTCGTCAATGTATGGGCCATGCTATCGCAATTTCTGTAGAGTTCGTATTCAAAGCCTTATACTTCCTCCTTTATACGTGTTTTTGACCCATTCACATTCTTCGTTCTTACATTAATTTTATGCTTCCAATGTCTCTTTATTCAAAGTCAAACAACATGCAATCTCTTGCTATCATCCAGTCAAAGACCAAGGCCCAGTCTAACATATTTGAAGTCACAGAGCCAAACACCCCCCCGCGTCTTTGGGTTGATAAATAGCCGGACAACCCGAAGATGCAGTCGCATGTTTCTTCTCATCATCGTTTTTGTACTCCCTAAGGTTGTCCACCACCGAAAAGAAGATTGAAGAGAGAGAGAGAGAGACGAGAGAGAGAGAGAGAGAGGAGAGAGAGAGAGATATGAGGTTCTCAAGGTCTGGTCCCATGGCTGTAATCCTGCTCCTCCTCGTGGGGTCAATCATGGTGCATCAAAACGAGGCGTGCCGGGCTTGGCGAAGAGGTCCTCCGCCTACAGGCTTTGCAAAAGGGTCCGGTCCGTCCTCCTGGAAACGGGTGCTCCTACACGGGCGGGGGCGGGGCGCCCTGCACAACCACTCGGAATTTCGCCGCCGGCCATGTCATGGGGGGGGCTCCTCCGAACGAGTATCCAAAGGGCTTGCCTCGTTTCGGCGTGGCGACCCCATGTTAAACAAGTGGTTCAGTCGTGAAGTCTTTATCCTCGGTACGCCACCGTCGGATGCTGTACAGATTCAGAGGAGTTCATCAGTAGCTGGTAGAGAAATTAATGTATCTCGATTGCATTTTTTTTTCACCGGCAATTTGGGAGTCATGACTTCCAAATAATTGTAATGTAAAGATATTTGCACAGAGATAAAAGAAAGGGATTTTTTTTTTCAAGTACTTTCTGCGGCCGCAGAGCTAACATCGTGCCGTAGATGCAACTTTGCCGTTTTCTCTTCAAATATTTGTCGGAGGAAAGTTGTAAAGGTGGTCGATGAACCGGTCGAATCGGAGTTGGGTAACAGATGGTTCTGAATTTGGATGGTCTGAGATGTTAGGATTAAACGCACAATCAAGTCGAAGTAAAACGTAAAAGCTTAGAACGAGAAATTGAGACATGAGTTTTAATCTTAATTCACTCGTAAACTAGGGTTATGTCCAACAAATGATTCTGCTATAAATTAGCACTTCGCACTTCTCATTACTGCACTACAATTTCAAGCGAAAAAGAATGCATATACCGATAGCTATTCATAAGCCTAAGTCCAAAACTACTAATGAAAATTTACGGACTTAAATCGTAAAAGTCCTCTAATGTCAGGGGTGGCGCTACCCCCTTGAGACTCTCATTGGGGTGGCTCCTACGTGCCTTCCTATCGCAGGGGAGTATGAAACACATCCTAACATGAAGCACACCCTAACATGAGACATTTTCTCCTTCACTCTATTCCGACATGATCAAAATGCTTATATTTTCTGTCCCGTGAATCTTGGGTGATTTTCAAAAAATAAAAAAATAAAAATCTCGGGTCATTTTTTACCATAAAAAGAATTTCTTGGGTTATTTGTAGTCATTTTAATACTTGCATTGTAATATGGAAAAATTACCAAAAAAGTCATAAACCTATTACGATTATGTCAATTCAGTTCATAAACTTTTTTCTCAATTCAGTCCTATACCTATTGCAACTGTGCTAATTTAATCTAATTTTTTTTTCCCAATTCAGTCCTAAACCTATTCAGTCCTAACCTTTTATATTTGTACCAATTCAATCCTTCTAATAAATTTTGGCTAGAAATAACTAACGTGATGTGGCCAGTGTTGACGTGACAATCTTTTAATAAGATTTTAGTAATATATAAAATTTTAAATTTATTTGTTTATTTTATTTTCTTTTCCTCCTTCTAATCACGGTTTGATTGTTGATCACTGACTTGCCAGAGCTATGGGCAGGCGAGGTCGCCTAGCCAGCCACTAGCGACAATGAGGTTAGGCCTCATCGCACCTTGTGAGCCCTGCCTTGCTGTTGCTAGGGCCTACGAGGTGACCTTGCACGTCCCTAGTCTCTGCCCTATCGTCGATTAGCTACGGTTGAGAAAGAAGATTCTAAAAAAGAAGGAGAAAGAAAAGAAAAGAAATAAAATGAAATTCTAAAAATATTAAAATATTATTAAAATTATCACGTCAACGGTTTCTAGCCAAAGTTGGTCGAAAAGATTGAATTGACATAAATGTAAAAAATTTAAGATTAAATTGGCACAATTACAATAGGTTTATGACTTTTTGGCTATTGTCCTATTACAATAGTTATTTCCAGTGAAAACATTTAATGCTTCAATTGTCTTCCATCGAAAGTAGGAATTAATAGTGCGTGCGAGATAGAGTTGGCCATAATTTTGGTGTTTGATATTTAGTTGGGTGATTTTGGTGGCGGGTAGATAGGACAAACGCCCAATACCAACCGAATGCAAGCAGAAGAGAAATGGATTATTACCAGAATTTTACCCAAGAGTGTTGTTCCTTCTCCAAGTCACCATTGCCTTGCATCCTATCGCGACCTAAAAATCGATTAAGACCTTCAAGTTAATTGATTATTAGGCTAATTAAAGACTAACCTGATACGGACTCTCGCAAGCCCTACTAAAATCGCAACTTTATTTTGTTCGGATGATTTAAAGTTTGGAGTCTCTACTAATTATTTTTGGTAGGCTAGTTAGAAACCTAAACAAAATAGTGGATGACTATTTTATTTCTACAAACTTGAGATTAAAGATTCGGAGACTTTGTTACATTAATTAATTAAAGCTAATGCCCTTTCGGTATCTTAATTCCATGAAAATCCTAAGTTGGCAACTCAGGCTTGACTGATTTATCTTATAAGCTCAAATAAGTTTTTTTTTTTCTCACTTTCTTAGATGCGATGCATGACATGCAAGGATTAACCTATATGCGAATTTATATGACTAAATTAAACATGCAACATGACATGACAATGACAACAATTCGAGACAACATGCAAGCGATCATGCAATTAATTAAACTAATCATACAAGGACTATATGTAACATGCGAAAATTCCAATTAACCTAGATAGTATGCAATTTTATTCAAACAATTTAAACATGCAAATTGGACTAACCTAAGATGAATGCTCTTAGACATGATACTAAATGACATGCGAGAATGACACATGATATTCAATTCGGCATGGCAAAGCATAAAAATGACATGGACGTGCAAAAAACATATGATATGTAAAAATGTGAATATATGCTATAATGATATGCAATTCGGAAATTATTTTTTAAAACATGGCAGCCAATGTAGTTGTGATACTCGAAAATATGCAATATGGGTATGCAAGACTAATTTTAAAAAAAAAATGGAAGAAGGAATTAGATGATGCTGGAAAATATTTGATATGCATGAGAGATAATGCAAAGATATGAAATGGTATTTTGAAAATATGGAATGCAGGATATGATATTCGAAAAAAAATATGCAATGAATATGCAATATATGCATGAGATTTTTTTGTATTTTCTTTGGGATCTTCGGACACGTGAAGACATGTTGATTTGATTTTCTTGGCTTTCATTTGGAAGTTGAACTTAATGAGATAAAGTTTTTAGGGATCTTAAGTTCAATTAAAATTCAAATAAATGCAAGATATCAATCAAGATAATTCAAGTAAACAAAGATGGAAAATCAAACCCTTCATTCTTGCAATTTTTGAAAAAATGATATGCCTAAATCTAAAATCGTCTTTTGAAAGATAACGAACCAAACCTAAATGGCAAAAGATCAGGTTGGTTATCTTTTTCACTTCCCAAATTGCGACGGGAAGAATCATCCAATTTTGGAAAAAATTGTTGCCTATTAGGAAAGGATCTTTCCTAATTTAGATTAATTTTTTTTAATTCTGAAAATATATTCAATAAGTACAATTAAAAATTCTAATTTTCGAAATTATGGTGAAATTAGGGTTTTGATGTACAAAAAATTGCTTCTTGAACTTTTCCCGAAAAATTCAGTGTTAAACCCCAAAAATTAGCAAGCAAAACAGCATGTAATTGACATAAAACAGCAATCAAAAGAAGCAAAATACTTACCTTCACGCTTCCACCATCTGCATGGTTGGTGATCATAAAACAAGCAAAAACAGCTTGGTTCGGACAAAACAGCACGCATACAGTGCAAATACAGCATGTGGACAGCAGCGAAACACGTCAAAAGAATCAAGTTTAAAGGTTGAAAACATGCTCAAATATACTCTAACAAGGATATAGGCGTTACTTTATTCATCAGGCAAGATCTGGGCCGATTTGAGGTAGAAAAATCACAAAAAACGAGGCTGGACAGCAGGCTATTTGGCGCGGCAGAAAGGCTGGACCGGTGGGGTTTATTGTGCGTTGTATACGGACCAAAGCAGCGACGGAAGCGTGCGGCGGATGGTGGAGTGGCAGCATGCAGATGGCGGAGCACCAGCAGGTGATGGGGCTCTCGGCCGAATGGGGAGTGTCGGCTGTGGGAGCTCTCTCTCTCACTTGCTCTCTATCTTTCTCCAAATTCTGAATGTCTGGACGTCCTTAATCCTAATTATGATGAGGTATATATAGAATAAGGGTTAATAGCCATAGGATTTAATCTGAACCGTCGGTTTAGAAAGATAGGATTCAATGACAGCCTTAGGATAGAAAAACTCTGAAAATTAAGAGTCCTAATCCCCAAAAATAATGGGAGTTTTCTGCCACTAGGGGTGGATCAATGGGCTAGCCGAATTTCCATCATGTGCGGGCTCATTTACCCAATTCCTGGCTCAAATTAGGCTTTATTTGGATAATGGGTCAATTAACTAAAGCCTTTTCAAATTCAATTAAGCAAAATGGCCGATTTGAAATGAAAATTGGGTTCAAGACCCAAACAAAATTCGGCACCATCCAGTCCTAGCCTTGGCCGAATTTCTGATATGGGTTCAGTCCAGTCGTCTTCAATTTAAACTCGTCCTCGCTCTGCCGTTCGTCCAATGCAAATGAAATGCGATTTATGTTAACTAAAATATGAAAAAAGAAATCAATTATCTTGGCTAGAACTAAAGATTGTCTCTAATTTTCTACGAGGAATGACTGAAAAGGATAGTCAACTAAAGGATTAGTCAAAACTCTAGGTGTACATCCTGCCAATACACTGCCGTGCCACTGCTGAGACTTGCCTGCTGTCCAAAGATGAAGCTCATATCGTACAACGACGATGGGTCTGGAATGCTGGATCTGAGGTCATGACCTCATACGAGGCGGCTGCTAAACAAACACCCAATGTCCTTAAGATAGTCGTACTTTGACTTGCAATACACGCACGAAGCTCGTTCTTTTGGAGCGAGATAATTAGAAAAACATACGAAGCACACTCCACATTACACTCATCTAAACTACTTTCATTTTCACCTTATCTTGTATCTTTTCATCGGAAGTTATCTCGGCTTATCCAAATCCAAGTATATCTCCAAATGCTAAGAAGGACAATTTTTTAGTAATCCCATCCACATTTTATTCGAGCGATCCAAACACACCCTTTGGGTTTTAACGAGAAAAAGGTGAACTCAACAATTATGCAATTCCCTTAGACGCCCCTTGATTGCAAAGCTTTTAAGACCAAGCTACATGGTCCGGTCAAAGCTTGGAATTTCGTTTAGGAATCAGTAGCGTAAGGAGCTTCCAAGTACGCCGGCCGTTCAGCACTTATGCTTGAAAAAGAAACACGTTTTTTTTTTTTCCCAACTTCAGGACTGAAAATTTTTCTCCAAAACCCATTCCTCACGTCCAACGGATCCCGGTCTCATGCAGACCGCAGTAGTTGAAAATCAAGATCCGCCTTATTGTAATATTGACGCGGAAACTAATCAAGATTTTATAAATAAGTCAATGCGAAAACCACAGAGAAATATTTACCCCAAAAAAAAAACCATAGAGAAATAATGAGAAATGATGAGGGACATAAGAGATTACGTAATTCGGTTCCGAATGTCGGTATCTACATCCACATAAAGAGCTAGCAACAACAATTAACTATAATTGAAGAATCAGAGTCACAATCGCTCAATACCTTATGTTTCCCACATCTAGATTATACCCAAAACCCAAAATATTTACAAATAGAAAAACTTTCAATTTGATATATAAAAACTTGCACACAAATTACGTGTACGGACAAATTACTGTGTACAAAAA
>JAGVVM010014991.1:0-12309 GCA_019149425.1 Psidium friedrichsthalianum | reverse complement strand
GGTTATGGCGATTGGTTCTAGTTCACTATCACCTCATGATAATGGATCACACACTCTCTCTCTATCTCTACTACCTTGCCTTTTCCTCACTGCCCTCTCGTCGGCCCCTATGCCCTACCATCGGCGTCGTGTCATGAGCAGTCGATGTCACGTGGAGATCTAAATGACAGCTCTAGATACGAAGAGTCGTTGCCTCCAAACCTAGCAGCTTGTCAATGGCAACGAATTGAGGCCAAAGTGCTCCGTGCAGAGCTTCGTTGTAAACGACGATCTCGACTCCATCCCCTTCGGCTACAGCGGTCAAAAGTGCGAAGGCAACCACAATTACAAAATGGAGGCTATGTACAGGGAAAAGGTGGATGGAATTGGGACATGAATCAGTATCCATACGTTGTCGCTCCCAACAACCATGTGGAATAGAAAGATCTTCATTTGCGATGGAGTATTTCGTTGTTGTTGTCTAGGATGCTCGTGTTAAAAGGATCCGACAGGGCGAGCTTCGAATTAGAGAGACAACAACAGAACGTGATTGGTGACCGACACTTAGGGTTCATTTTGAAAATAAAAAAAGAGCGATTCGAAAAATATTTTTCGAAATATGATTGATTCTATGGGTTAAAAAAAAATTAGACGGCAAAAAATATTTTCATTATCGATAACAATTTATGTCCAAATATTTCGTAGTTGAAGAAATTTTTTTCCCATCCGTTTACTTTCGTAATCGATTATTTTTTCGAAAAATTAATTTTCAAATCGCCCATTTTCACGAAACGAACGTGCCCTCAGACTCCGTTTAATTATTCATGAAAAATGAATGATTAAGAAAATATTTTCATAGAAACAAGTTCTTATATTGTTCGGGATAAAAATTAGAGAAATTATTTTTATTATCGACGATAGGTTTATGACTACATGGTTTTTGAAAAAAAATAAAATATTTTTTATTTTTCGCTTTAGGTAATCGATATAAATATTAATTTCTAGGATAAAGAGTAGACATGGCCACGGGCCGGTTCCGGCCCGGGACCGGACCGGAACCGGCCCGTAAAAACCGCCGAACCGGCCCGTACGGCCGGTTCGGAGGTTCGGAACCGGAACCGGCCCGTACGGAACGGGCCGGTTCCGAACCGCCGGCCCAACGGCTATTTAGCCGTTGCCCCCCCTTTTTTTTTTTGTTATTTTTTTTTTAAAAATTAAATTTAATATCAAAAATTTTCTTATAAATACCCCCTCCCCCCTTCATTTTATTCACAACTTCTCTCAATTTTCTTCTCTCAAATTCTCAAATTCTCAATCTCAAATTCTCTCAAGTCGCGATACTCGATCCACTTTCATTTCTCTCGAAATTCTTCATTTCTTTGTTGTTGGAAATTCTCGAAAAATGGCAAGTGGAAGCCGTGGCGGGAGGGGTAAGAGCCCGATGGCGCCGATGGGATCGTCCAATTATCCTCAATCTCATAATCCTCAAGATTATGCATATTATGGCTTCGACGACGACGAAATTGAAATCGATAATATTCCAAATATCGAGGAGCCCGTTCCAACACAAGATAGCATGAATCCTCCCACCGAAGAAGCGTCAATAACGATGGAACGAAGGGGGTCATCCGTTTCTTCGATATAGGAGCACTTCACGAAGACGCGCATTGAAGAAAACAAATATCAACTTACTTGCAAACATTGTGGAAAAAATTACAAATTCGTAAGTGGTCAAGGCTATGGAACATTTCAACGGCATTTGAGGTCAAAACATCCAACGCTAGCTGGGATCGACACTCGTCAACAACAAATTTCCGGGTACGCCAAAACTAACGCTCCTCCTTTATTCCGTTATAGCGAAAATGTTTATAAAGAAGAATTAGCTAGATTTACGGCCGTAGAACATTTAGCATTTAATTTTGGTGAGAAATTTGGTTTTAATAATTTTATACAAAATGCATGCACTCCACAAGCAAAACCCGTTTCTAGAAATACCCTTAAACGCCAAATTTTTAATTTGTATAAAAAAGGAAAAGAAGAATTAAAAATATTTTTTATGAATTATAATGGACGTGTGCATATAGGTAGTGATATTTGGACCGATCCTTGGCAAATTCATTCTTATATGGGTATTACGTGTCATTGGATAGATGACGATTGGAATATTCAAAAAAGAATTATTGCATTTCGAGTTTTTGAGGATAGACATACGGCAATTAATATTTATAGATTAATTAGACAAGTTTTAGAAGAATATTGTTTGGTTGAAAAAGTTTTTTCTATTGGTTTTGATAATGCCGCGGCAAATACCGCTTCTATTGAAGACTTGGAAAAACTTTGTAAACCCACTTTTGGTGGAGAATTTTTTCATGTTAGATGTGCTTGCCATGTTTTAAACTTAAGTGTACAAGAAGGTTTACAAACTCTTAACGTTTTTCTCGACCCAATAAAAATCGCAATCCAATATTTATGGAGACATCCCCAAATTATGAAAGATTGGTGTAGATTTTGTAAACAAAATGGAAAAAGGCCAAGAAGATTTTCAAGAAATGTTCCAACTCGTTGGAATTCCACGTACGAATTGCTTAATCAATCTTTTGAATATAAAGTTTTATTATGTGCATTTATTTCGACTAATGTTCCTCAACTTGAGTTATTACCACAACATTGGAATATTTGCCACAAAATTTTAGATTGTTTAAAAGTTTTCAATGATGCAACTTATACTTTATCCGGTGTTTATTATCCTACGACTCATTTATTTATAATAGAGTGTGTTAATATTGCTGGTGTTTTTGAAGAATATGAAGACGATGAACAATTAGGTGCAACTATTAAGGCAATGAAATCAAAATGGCTAACTTATTATAAACATATTCCTTTTATTTATTTGGTTGCTTCTGTTTTCGATCCACGTACGAAATTAGAAGGCGTAAAAGATTTTTTGACTATGTATTATGGATGTCTTCATATAGAAATGGATTTAGATATTAATTTATTAAAAGGGATGGTTAGCAACTCAATAGTAGCATTATATAATGATTATTATAATAGATATAACGCCACTGATATTGGATCTTCTTCTCAATTTAGTCGCGTAGAAAACGAGAGCGGAGGTAAAATGAGTATAGGGTATAGAATGCTAATGAGTAGGCAAAAAAGACAAAGGGGGCACACAGATATTTCCGAATTTGATCACTATTTAAGCACTAACTTTGAGACTAATTCATTTGCAAGTGGCACAGATTTTCAAATTTTAGAGTGGTGGAAGGAGCATTCGAGTCAATATCGAATTCTCTCTATCATCGCTAGACAGGTTTTAGCAACTCCTTGTTCAACAGTTGCGGTTGAACAAGCTTTTAGCGCTGGAGGCAACATTTTGGACTATCACCGTTCAAGATTATCTCCGCAGTCTGTGGAGGCTCAAGCTTGTGTCGATGATTGGACGAAGGCTCAATATCGACAACAAGAGATGGATCGCAACGTAGAAGCCCAATTTTTCGATGATGGAGCGAGCATCGTGACGGGAACCACCGCCGGAAGCGACGATTGACGATGAGGTAAGTATGGGGTTATCAAAGGTAAAAGAACTACATGGGCTTTGATTCTTCTATCCCCAAGAAGATATGTAGGCACTTAATGATAATTCATTAAGTCAAGCCCTTTCTCTCTCCCTTTTTTTTTCTCTAAGTTTGATTACAATTTTGTAAAATTTTACTTGAATTTTTATTACTTAAAAATTTGATTTGATTTTGAAAATCAAAATTCCCAAAGTTAAAAAAAAAAAAAAAAAAACCTGGCCGGTTCCGGTTCCGAACCGGGCCGGTTCGGAACCGGAACCGGCCAGGAACCGGCCCGGAACCGGAATCGGTGGCGGCGGTTCCGGTTCCGAACCGTGGCCATGTCTAATAAAGAGCCTTTGATCATCTGCTTTATCGAACGTTACACGACAAGATCTTAATCACGGTTAGCTAAATGTGTGGGACTAGGAAAGTTGTCAGCCACATAGATATACTGGAAGAGGAGACAAAACAAGTGGGACCCCGCATAGACTGATACGGACAACACTCAGGCCCTGAAGAAGTGATTGACAGTTCAGATGTCACTTCATGTCATCAAACGTCACCTCCAATCAAAATCATTGCTTTTTCCTTCTTTTCTATCTCTCTTTGTGGAAACATTATCTTTTTTAACCACCTTCTTTGGCGTATCCGCTATTCCACATAGACTTGTAAAAGAACAAAAAAAAATTGTTTGTACAGGAGAGCCATGTATACAAATATATGTTGCATGAGAAGGTATTAAAAAAAGTCTTAAATAATTTTGCATATGTATCGTTTGAGCTATCCAGTCAATTTTGATCGAAAATTTCTGACGTGAACATCGATCGTCCGATGTAGTATGAATGTTTTTATAATGTTTTGCCTTTCCTTTTCTATTCTTTATTATTATTATTATTATTTTGCTGAGCTGGCCTTTGTCGATCATAGATGAGGCTCGGGATTGAGGAGGGGTTATGCGAGCCCTCGCCTTAGTGGTTGCTGAGGGTCGCGACACCCTTGCCCAAGAACAATGAGAGTCGGTTGGCGACCCTCGCCAGCCACAATCAAAAAGGAGAGGAAGCAAAGAATAAAGAAAAGAAAGGAATAGGAACAGGCAAATTATTTTTAAAAAAATATGATTAAAAATGTTTATGTCAATGGACATCCGTGTCAGTAATTTTCGAGCTAAAATTAGTGGGATGAGCTCAATCAATATCAATACACAAAGATTTAAGATTAAATTAATTTAGTTAGAATAGGTTTATGATTTTTTTTTCATGCTTTTTCTATGTATACAACATTAGATTTATCTTATTTAGTCCTCGTGTTCTCTCATCTTCGCCTGCGCACTGCCTGTTTGTTAGTTCATGAAGCTGATGGCGCTCTCATGTTGCCCTCGTGGTCATGCTGCCTTGGCCATCACATCTGTCCAATTCAGTAATGACTTTTGTGAGGAAAGAAGCCAATTTGGTCCCGTGACACGACACTTGCTCCAATCAAAACAGCCTTTTGACAAATCGCTGACATTTGATTTTGAAAATTTTTAGCAGACTATGTTAGAAAATAAAAAAAATGTAAAAAAAAAAAAACGACATTTTGGTACATATGAACGTCACGGGAATTCGTATTCAAATGATGGTTATAGCCTACTAATTCTTTCTCTGCTTCTTCCGGTAAATCAAAAAGGCAATCTCTCGCATTTTGGTAGAGAAGACATCAGGAAAACAGGAAATCCTACGGGTTGACGTGACGAATTTCATCCCCAAAAATCAGATTTGAACTTAGCCCCAACAGCATCAACTGTCTTAAACTGCTGGATAATCATATTCGATGATGACATCATTATTCTCGTCACTATTTCAGAACTGTACGTGAGATTTTTACCTCATACGGCTCTTTCAAGGGCTGTCAGTAAATCTAAAGGTCGAATTGATATTATTTTATATCGAAAGATATGATCTGCGAAAATTCCTTCCGACAAAAAATAGAAGAGCATATAACGTTGTTGTTAGAAGAGTGAGAGATGTGAGATGGATGGAAATATAATTGTGAGGAAGAGTCAAGCTCCATTCGCATCTGTTGCGAAAACCCTAGCGGTGCATGAAGGGTTGGAGCTCCCGTTGAAGGTGCGAAGAGAGAGTGAAACCGAAAATCTTCTTGACTCGGATCCTCCGGATCTGAGCGTGGCGATAGAGAGCGGTTGTCTTTTTCATTCGTATGGTGGAACATGGGCCTGGATGAAAGCCCGTGGGCCGTGAGCTCATTTTATAAAAAAAAAAAAAACTGTAGAGACCCGTTGGGCCAACTCGGAAGGGTTTTCCTGGCCCACTGTCCACGTTTCGCAAACCGGACGGCTGACTATGTGGTTAGGGCCCATTGCATTGATTCTCTCGACTGGAATTGGCTCTTAAAGTCTCCTTAAATGCCTCTCGTCGCGAAGACACAAATGATGTTATCTTTATGACCATGAGTAAAAGTAATACATATTTCGCCCCCCCCACCCCCAAAACAAAAAAGAAAAAGAAAAGAAAAAAATGTTATATATTGATTAATATGTGAAGGGCGAGGACAATATCCCGTTTACTTTTAAATGTCAAGTGTCGTCTCTAAGATATTATGATACATAGAAATTATGTAAAATAGTAATGTTAGGTAACGGTAACAGTAACACGAGCTTTAGTATTTGCAGTTGACAACGTGGTAAAACGTCACTGTATATGCATCGCTCAATGCCCGGGCATTGAAGGATTTGTAGGCTAGCTAAACTATGGTGGAAGATTTCACAATTAAACAAGGGAAAAGGCCACTAAATTTGTATCAACGTGACACATTTATTTCAAATTTGTACAGGTGTGACACATTCACCCTAATTTTTTTTTTTATGAAATAAAAATCTTAAACTTGTATCCGTGTGAACATTTGCCTATTGCATGCCTATAAGTTTAGAGTTATTTGTTTAGCCAAAGAATTAATTTGAGGCAAATGTATCATATGTGTAGGCGTTTGAAATTTTTGGCGGGACGAGAAAAAAATTTGAAATAAATATGTCATACAGGGAAAGATTTGTCACATAGGTAAAAATTTAGGGTTTTTATGTATTGCAAAAGAATTTGAAGTAAATGGGTCTCATGGGCATGGTATAGAAGTTTTTGGTGGTTTTTTCCTATAAAACAATGGGAATTCCTTCATTGAAGAGAACGTGGAGGAAGCTGAGCCATTTCTCTCTTCCACTTGAACTTGGTTTGCCCACAACCCCCATGACTCTTCCTCAAGAGCCAATCCTGCTATGAGACTCTGGGAGAGAGAGAGAACGAGAGAGGGGGAGGGGAGTCCGTAGAGAATGAAACTGCTTGCGTTCGCGAAGCGCGCATCGATGGCATTTTCCCGTTGTCTTCGCCCAGCGCTTTCGACCACGATTCGCTCCTCCTCCTCTTCTTCTTCCTCTGATTCTGTGAAATGGGAAGGCGGGTTTCCATGGTGCAGGGCGCTTCCAGGGGATCGGGCTTGAATTCGTGAGCATTTTTCTTCTTGCAGTTGTGTAATGTAGCTTATGATTGGGTGGTGTCTGATTGATTAGGGCCTTCATTTTAATGGGTTTTGCGTTGTTTCTTTATTCTTGCCCTTGATTTGTTATACGACGTGCTATCTTGTCGGCATTTCTCATTTGTGTGATACAATACTGGTTAGTCTTCTGGGTTCGCTGACGCCTGTGTAAGTGCAAGTTCACTGCTTGAGCTGGCCGTGGGACACCATCTTAAGTTTCGGAATTGATAGCAAATGGAGAGACCTGGCTAGTGATTTGGCAGTATGTGGGTAGGAGATAGGATTACTAGATGGTTCGGGGGAATGACATAATGAGGCAAGAAGATTTCAAGTTTAAATGGGTATTTCTTCTTATCGTGTTTTCGTGGATAGGACATGCATGATTAAAGCAAATGCCTTCTTGAATTTCTAGGGTAGGCAACAAAATGATCTGATGCATATTGAAAGCCAGGAAAAAGAGATGCAAAATAATCGGTCTTTCAAAGCCCTTGGTGCATTTTTGCATCTAGAGGGTTGTGCACTGTTACTTTATCATCACTACATCATATTTTCTTATCATGAATAGCTAGACATAATTATCACCTTTCAAATGCAATTTAAATAACAGAGTAGTCATCTCTTCCATTGCTTGATGAGTTTACATTTCTAGAGGGGTTTCTTCAATATATATGCTTTGGGAGATTTTTTGGCCTGGGGTGTTCAAAGCGATGGAGCAGCTATTGCTATCTAACATGTCAATCCATATTAATCAAACATCTTTTCGCTTAAAGTGCATTGCATCTTGTTTCGAAGCATCTGCTATCTTTTTGTCAACATGAGCTTTTCAAACTATCACGTACGCAATATGTATGGGTCAAAGTTTGTGAATTAAGATGGCTAGAAGGCCTAAATCCAAAATTTCATCCAGCAGATCAATTTTCCTCAGAAGAAGTATAATCGGATAAAGTTTGAGTGGGAAATTTCCCTAGCCACTTATAATGTAGGCTGTGGTCAAATTACCCTATGCCAAACTTTGTATTGTGGGTTTCCTTCTAGTTTAGAGTCTTCTCTGGCTTTCATGGCAACAGCTCACGTAATAATGTTCTTCCATTCGGAGACCATCAGTATGGCAAAGTACAACTAGGTGATTAAGGATTTGTGTTTTGCGTTAAAGCATGTTCAACTTAGCTGCTCAATCTTTGCACCAATGGTGTATAGGTACATCAATAACATTTGCAACTTCATTTATATCTTAAGGGCCTATCTGATAGAAATGAAAATAGGTACTGCATATCTGTATTCTAAATTGTAAACAGTTGATGTAATTAATGCTAAAAAGAGAAAACAAACTTTCTTCTGGTTAAATGTTGAAGGTGATTAGTTTTTACTTAACATGGATGTAGATGTAAGCAACAAGCTTTATCAATATAATTTGTGGCTTAGTCTCGCAATCTTTCTTATCAAAATGACAGTTGGCCAATTGTGGTTGAGTCCTACTTTGGATGTGGTGCACAAATGAGGTGATATATAAATTTGAGTTCCATGAAGTGAAAGCCTTCTAGACTCTCTCTTTTGTTGTGCTGGCTCTATACGCACTCTTATCTCTATTTGTTATCTTCCATCTGGACTTTCTTTTTGGCATGCTGAGCTCTATTCCTACTCTCAAATTCCTTGTTTGCCTTACGTGAGTATAGTCTCACAATCTTTCTCCTGGAAAAGATAGTAAGCTTGTGGCGCCTGAATTCCACACCACATAGGTGTTAAACAATGAGGTGTTAATAACCTTGGTTCCAGGAAAGTCAAAGAATTAAGTATCCATTCTCACCTCTATCACTCATCTTCTAGTAAGCTTAGTCACACTATCTTATTTAGCAAGATAATTTTACCATTCTAAGTGTTATTAAATGTGTTTCTGTTGAACAAATTAAGTACCCTTCCCTTCCGACCAAAAAAAAAAAAAAAACAAAAGTAACCCTTCCTTGCTTCACATCCATGGTGTATTTTTTTTTTAAAATATTTTTTTTATGGAGAAAGTTAAGCTTTTAAGTAAACATTAGTTAGTATCATCGGACTCGATCAATCCTTGTAAGCGCTGATTTTTTCTTTAATTCAACGCTTAATTGAGCTACTTGAAAGACGAAGTCTCTGTGTTTTAACTCATTCAAATTGCTATACCAACCTTATATTGATCATGTTGCTCTATTTGGCATGTGTCTTCCATAAATGATATGGTGGAGGTGCCTAAAAATAGGTAATTGGTAATTCAACCGACGCCTATGAGATCCAAACTTTAGAATTTCTTTTTTTTTTCTTTCAATTGTATGATGATTTAGGATTTTCTGTGCTGCATATCAATGTGATTTGTGTGGGTATGTTATCCCTTACATAAGTAAACAATTTGTCATGGTTATCAGTAACATGTAATATAGCCATGAATCAGTGTTCAATTGTCACATTTTAGGTTCGAGAAAAGAGTCTGAACTCTTGTGGTGGGCCTTCATGATCATGGGCATTATTGCCATCATCAGTTGCAAAAGAAATTCCAAGAATGTCATCTGTCAACTTCTTCTATGGTACTGTGGTCTTTGACAATTTTTCGAATTTGTTGCTATTCAAATGAATTTGTCGGTTTCTTCAAGTAGTCTACCCTGGTGATGCATAGCCAAAGCAAACAACATAAGAAAGTCCTTAAACAACACTTTCTGTTCTTGCACTTTTATTGCTTTCTTATTTGCAGATAGATCCTACAGCTTCAGCTGTTGACCTTACCACAATGTTGATTCACCGCTTAATCATGAACAACTTTAATCTTGTTTCTCCAGATTTAGCTTTAATCAGATTCGAGTCCTCTTGATTTGACCCATTATTTTGCTGCCGCCCTGTAAAACCATTTTGCACCATCAATTAAATGCGGTGTAATTGAAATGCTACAGCAATGAACACTGCTTTTCAATGCATTGATTCATTTAGAAGTTATACTGATTCCGTTTTCATTTCCTGGTCTTCAAGTTCAGTGGAATTTCCAAATCTGCTGCAGCAGATCATTTGACTCTTTTTTTTTGGTCAGAGATCATTTGACTTGGCCTGTACAGGACTTTATTAGTTTTGTTCCTGCTTCATTAGGTCAAGCAGCTGCTGCAAAAAAGTGAAAAAGGGCATGTGATTGCTACATGTCGCAAACCTAATGAGGCATCAGGGCTTCTTTCGCTCAAAAATATGTTTGCTGAACGCCTTAGCATTCTGCCGCTGGACACAACCAATGAAAGTACCATAGAGGTCATTTTTCTCCATCTCAGCATAAATTTCTCAGTGCAGCTTCAAAAATATAAATCTTCAAGGTTTGTGGATTATCTGCAAGCATTTCATAATTAGGTATCTCGTTTAGCTGGGACAATCCTGTTCACAGAAAATCAAAATCTATAAAGACCAAGATACTTTGTTTCCTGGTTTTGAGGGCGAAGAAGTAAAGAAAGTCATGCCTTACCAATATGACATATCTCGACAATCTGGAGATGTATGGTCTTTTGGCATTGTGAATGGTGATTATGCAAACTGAAGAAAGAGTTACTCATGTGTATTCGACAGAATCATCTGACACAAAATTACTTTTTAGGCATCTGCAAAGTCCATAAGAGATAGATATGGCTCCTTGAATCTTCTGGTCAATGCATCCGGAATTCTTTCAATACCTGATGTGCTCCAACCAGGTAAGGCGATCTAGGCCAATTCGCTTTAGACTTCTAAACTCCTTGACATTGGACGGCCCAGCTCAATGTATGCGGTAAGGATAGCTTACTTTATTGACTCCCCCTTTTGCTGTTTGATGACTTATTAATTTTTTAATATTGTTTCTCAGTGCAGAAACAACACTCCTCAAAGTAGAGAGTCGTCGCTGCTGCTCACGTATGAGGTCAATGCTGTGGGCCCTATCCTTGTCATCAAGGTACTTTTCTTGAGCTTTTATATTTGCCCTTTTTTCTCTGGCTAATGAGTTGGCTTGACATTCTTTAAGATATTCAAGGTCATTAAGCCTCTAATTTCTCATGGCGTTTCTTTTCGCAGTGATGTTTGAATTTTTAATTATGTGCTAATCATTTGATTAAAATGAATTGCTAGAGGGGCTGGCATCACTGGTTCAGGTATTGCCTTTCTTTTGTGGGTCTGAAGTGGAAGACTTCCATAGTTTCTTCTGAAGATACTGATGACCGTCAGTGCATTTTAACCCATGCCGGACCTTCTTTACATTTCTAGCATTATTTGTGCTTCAATTTAAGTTGGAGCTGTCCAATCTTGGCTTTTGATTTGTATACTCTTATAGTTTGTAACTGTCGGAACTACTAGTTTCTTCAGACAATCAACTTAGCAATGGATAGCACTTAATGCATTGTTTGCGGTTATTTGCAAAATAATGACACTGCGCCTTCTTAAAAATGAGAATGTTGAAACTACCATTTCAACCTTCCCATTTAGGTGTATCTTCCTTTAAGTGTAGATGGAGGAATTTATGCGCATGGCATGTCAAAGAAAGTTGTTTGACGGTGACACTGGAAAGTGAACAAGGTGGGTAGAGGTTTAACACTTTCTACAGTTTTAACTTAGGCTCCTCTCTATTTCTGAGTTTTTTTTTTTTTTTTGGATTTTTCAAGTAATTACAGGCCTTGTTTTTTTTTTTTTTGAAAAAATCATTAAAGGTCTTGTTTGCAGCCTTCCATTGGTCCCGAAGTATGGCAACTGGGAATTGTCTTGACTAAGTTGCAGAAAATTCTCGAAACAATTAAAAGTTTCTTTTCAGTTAGTGATGGAAGCACGTAGCCAATTCCACAGTGAACAACAGTTAGCAAAACAGAGTCAATTATAGAATATTCAGACGAGATATATATAAGATTGGACTTCCAAACTATGTCTCCATCTTTAGTGGTTTCGGCCCAAATGTGGCTGTACCCCTTATTTCAATCAACTGTCTTTTTGCTAAGGAAAGGAAAATGGGGATTCAGTTAACAGTAACAAAAGAACTTCCCTTATGCAGACAAAACTTCTCTAGTTTTCCATGGAGTTCTACCTACTCAAACTAACATAGGAAGAATAAAATTCCCCTGTTTACAAAAGAACTTCCCTTGTACAGACAAAACTTCTTTTGTTTCTCGTAGAGTTCTACCTTCTCTAGTTTCTGATATTATGAACTTCAATGCTTTCCACTCTTTTGGAAATGCAAGGGCTCTGATGTTATTTAGTTAATACTCGGGGAATTGTGAAAGTAATTTTACTT
>JAGVVM010014988.1:0-23261 GCA_019149425.1 Psidium friedrichsthalianum | reverse complement strand
CCTACAACCCATTGGAGGTGTTGTGTTCTTTACACGGTGATGGTGCTGGGGACGCCGAACTTTGGCGCGCACTGCCTTTTGGCAAAAACCGTTGTTACTGAAGAAGATTTTCTCGGTGTGTGCTCATCACTGACGATGCGAGGTTTGGTGATTGGCCGCCGTACGAGCTTTGATGCTACACCAGATCTGTTTTCGAGGAATGGGCTAGTCTTTACAAGCAGTAGCAAGTTGATTCACGTTTCTGATTTGTTTTACTTGCTTTGTAAGCATTGCATCTATCTTGAAGTCATGTACTACTTTCTCTATATGAAATGAAGATCCTCGTTTCGACTAAAAAAAAAAAAAAGTATCTCATTAGCGATAACAACGTGAGGAATTGCTCAAGATGCTCGTTCATGGATTAGCAAATGGGAGACCACAGGGGAGACATTGCCAATGTGTGCTTTCGAACTTACATTTTCCACATCAAAAAAAGTAATCCTTTACCTGCATGAAGAAAAATCGCAGAACCCCGAGTGTTATTGTGAAACTTGAACAAAAATCTAAAGCAAATCCACCACTTGATTTTGTTGTCCTCTGTACTTTTTACTGGTTTCTTCCCTGTGAATCCCCCATTGGGAAGGAGAGAGATATCCCTCCTGTGGAGTCCCTCGGTGGCCGTATATTGAGTAATCAATGGCCCCGCCTTCTTTCCTCCACACAACAGCTTCGCCGTGATATAAACCAGCTAAGGAAGTGGCTGGTTGTTGCTCAAAACCGGTTGGAGATTGCTGGATTTGAGCTCAAGAATCATCGCCTGAGAAGTCCTGTCGATGAAGGAATCCATGGTGATGGTTTTTACTCCGAAGAGCAAAAACCAACGCTCCTTTGTCCTTGTGCTTTAGGATTTCTTTCTCGCCGTGTGTTATAAGCTTTTCCCAATTCTGAATTGCCAGCAATAATTGTAGTCAAAAAGCAAGGATGAAAGCAATCAACTTTTGACTGTTCCACCTTTTCTTCTTTGTATACGCAGAACGTGCCTGGAGCTTGACTTGGACGAGTAGCTCCGGTCGGCATGGGTGGGTAAAATCATTGGCGGGTGCGCAGGGTCGCCAACCTATACAAGGGCTGATTGAAGGTAAGAACACTGGCTCGGCGTCTCCGCACCTTGGGTAAGGGATATTCACCTTTTCAAATAATTCCCCTTCATTTTATATCATTGACATTAATAGTGGTAAACAGATAGATAGCGTGCATTAATGGATAGCAATAGTAGTGAGGGTCCCTCCAGCTTGAATTCGTTCGTGTGCTTTGTTGTTGCCTTCCTTCAATCGGTGACCTTCGAATTCATGGAAATTTCCTTCAGAGAGAATCTCTCTCAAGAAAGTTTTCTTCGGCCTCTCTCTCAGCCGTGTTTTCCTCTCAACAATTTTCTTGAGAACGAAGTGATTCCATCGTCTGCCGTCTATTCAATTTGCGCGGCCCCTGGAGCAGGGATGGAAAACCACCGAGAGGGACGCCTCTCTCTCTCTCTCCCAATGTGCCGTGTACTTCAATTCAATGGCCCCCCTCTCCCCCTCGAAACCTTAAGCACCTATTCATTGAGCAAGTTCATGAATATCCCATTTTGTGAATTTGGCCAAATTTTGTGTGCATGTCAGATTATCGTTTAACAGTCGATAGAGGGAAGAAATGAAGATTACTTTTTAACATGTGAGTAAGGGGGTGCTAAAAAATGATCAGCAACCCTCTCCACCCACAAATGGAAAAACATGAATTCCAGTGAATTCCCAAATGGGAGGACTTTCTAACATCTATAAAGAGAGAGACGTGGATTCCAGTGGATTCCTTGAGACACGCATGACCAAAAAGTAAGAAGCTCTGCAGTTACTCGTTTAAATCCTCTCTTGCAACTCGAGATTATGGACATCAAACGATCGTCTTACATTCGACATTTTGCCGATTTTGTCAAGCTACATAATGTTTCTACCAGTAAGAAAGAGAGACGTTATAGATTATGTGTTTTTCCTTGGAAAAAAAAACATTTCATGACAGCGCAAGAGAATTTAAAAAAAACGAATAAATTAAATGATAAAAATGGCAGAAAAAAGTGTCGCCAAGCTTTCCCCGCTCACATAATCGGCAATTTAATGTCTCCATTACATTTTTTGGGCAACTCCTTCAGGCAGGAATAACCTTAGAAAGAATAATTTGGTGTACCCGCAAACTCTTAACTATGCATCTAACATACACCTTAACTTCGGTTCGACTGAACGAGGCAAATTGCGCTCTTGATTTACCTCGAGCCTTGAAAAATTCCAGAACCTGTTTCCTGAGATGATATCACCTAAAAAAAAGCAGATGTTAAGCAGAGCAGCTCAATGAAGACGTGCGTTGATTTTGGCATGTGGGGGACTGCATATGTCATAGGAGCCATCTTCTCTTGCATTGCGAGTGGGATCGATGGTCTCCAAGTTGTACCGTTGGGGCTGTCTACGAGAGCAATCCCTACAGCGGCCAAATCTTTCCTTACCACGTCTGATTTCTCCTACTCTCCAGCATTCCTTGCGCGGTTCTCTCTCTGATTTTTTGCAGGACCTCGTCTTCTGTTAATTTTGCGCGTTTTTTCGCTCAGCTGTTGCAAATCCTGCAAGGAGAAATAGACCGTTGCTTACTACAACTCAAGAATAGCAACACAACTTCCCAATGAGCAACCATCTGAAGCAAAGGCATGAATTTCGACCTCGACATTAAATACGAAGGAATTGCCAATAAATGAGACGAACTTTTCATACATTATTCAGTTATCATTCTTCGGGATACTTGTAGAAGTGGTATTATGCAGCAAAAAGAATTGCAATCCTTTCTGAATATTTATGACATGAATGGGAGTAAAGCAGGTTTTGCATGCTACATGACATAATGAATACCATTTCTATGTAAAAGTGGGCGTTCATACCTCTAAATAACCACCTGGGTATCGCAGTTGTTGCTCCTCCCCTGCATGGCATCATCAAACTATACCATATAAGCCAAAGAAATAGTAGCACTCATACATAGACAAAAAAAAAAAAAAAGGAAAAGCAAGCAGATTACCATATCCATCTACTATATCTATCGCGATTTCATTATTGAGACACATCAGCAAAGTCGCCACATAGCTAAGATGTTCGTCTGAGATGATTACCAAAACAATCAAACCGAGAAAGCATGGCTTCATCGAGTAGACCGTGTTAGGTCAAACATCAGACACAGGATTGTCTCGACAGCAATGGATTGCCCATTCGTAAACCCTGGTTTCCTGACCTTATGGGGTTATGCAGCAGATCATTGATGTTCTTCAGTGGGTCAGAAAATGCTGTGAGAATAACAGGAGTGTGAAGATCATCGGACATCAAGGCCATAAGATCCATTCGTTGACTTGGCAATGCCATCCAGTGCGTCAGGCGGGATGTTATCTTGCTGTAGAGCATGCTGACTAACAACGTTTTCAGAGTCGATTGTGCGCAAAATGCAATTCAGTTTTCAGCCAATGCTTGTTAAAGTTGTGACAGCATTGCGGATAAATATACTTATACTTGACTTTTCCATGTGCCAAGGCAAATTAAGAACTAATTCTAATTCATGTGAATATAAATACCAACATAAGCAGAGAAATCCATGCACTTTGAGACTAGTGCCCAATCTTGCTGCAAAAGAGAAACTGCGAGGCCACACTATTCTAGTCTCTGCCGTTATCATATGAACAAAGTAAGGACCTATGTTGGATATTACTATGATTATAATGTTCACATGTATTTCTAATGTATGTAAAAGTTGGAGAATGGAAATGCACGTCTCAATTTTGAGTGCAGATTGCCCTACCTGTTTAGCTTGCATTCCACATTTCACACTCGTTGGAGGTGGTTGTTTTGTTTCATCCCTTCCTAACTAATTTCTGCTTTTTCTCTGCCCTGCTTCGTACTTTCTGCAACGTGAATTACCAGTTGGACTTTTCAATTTTGACATGTTTGAAGAAAAGAATCTTCCTGAAGCATGGTCTCTCTGGGCTAGACAATGCTGGAGAGAGAGAGAGAGAGAGAGAGAATTCTAGCACTTAGAAGCAGATGGTATAATCGATCAGCTATAAAAGAGAGTTAAGCAAAATCAAATCTAACTTCAAATGCTAAACCCATGACATACGGATGAAAAATCACTCAGCAGCAACTACAACCATCACAAATCAGAAAACAATCATCTAACAGGACCTCATATTCTTCGACGAATCGTGAAGAAGTTCCCGAGGGATTTGGACATCTTCTCTGCATCCACAGTAACAAAACCATTGTGTATCCAGTAGCTTATATTGCTGTCTACATGCCGCGCAGCTCTGAGCAATTTCATTCTCATGGAGTGGAAAGACAAGATCCATTCCTCCACCATGAATGTCAAATGAAAACCCAAATAGGCGGCACTCTTTACGCCATCCAGGTCTTCCAGGACCCCAAGGACTTTCCCAGAAGGGCTCACCCTCCTTTGCAGACTGCAATATAATTAACAACATTACTCAGTAACTGTATTCCTTGTTAAATTAGCACCTAATTTCAGACAGACAAAGATAAGAAACTTCAAAATTTATCTGCTGGGTGATGATCTTTCCAGGACACAAACTCTGCTTTCTCACAACTCCTCTCCAAGACTAGCAGAAACTATAGTAAGATATTATCAGGATATCTGTCATTACTAGCTCCATATAATGCTACTCTGGAACAAGATTTGATTGATCAGCAAGATGAAGCATTATTTTAAAAAAATTCCTGATCTGATAAAGCAAGCCCCTAGCACGTTCTCCCGCAGTCATTGGCAGAAGTAGACTGAATCTAATAAGGAGACAGCAGTCTGATGGAAAATTAATGTGGAATAGACAATCTTATTTTTGTCCATATTCAGGAAACTCGTCAACAGAGAAGTACAGATCTCCATCAATTCGGTATAGCTGAACATCTTGCGCCATGAATGAAATCTGTAAACAAGACATCGGAAATGCCAAAGTAATCCTGAACTCACTCTCTCAGATTTTACTGACAAAACTATTATGTTTCTTTCATTTTGCAGAAACTTCTAAGAGTCCCTCTGAAGTTCATGACACATTTATTTTCTAGACAGAGGATGATATACATTAACAAACTGATGGAGACAGTATCTTCGACAAATATGATTTGGTGGACATGTTTCTAAAATATATGTACAACTAAAAACAGCTGAAAACTTATTCCTTCTTCACTCTTGAGAACATTTCAAGGAGAAACTTAAAAGAATAGCGCAAGACATGGCCACGGTTGTCCCTATGCGGACTGGAAACCATCCATCGAAGTAGCACGGATGGGGTTAGAGCTCAGCCCTGCTAAACAAGGTCAAATCAATGGCAGAAGCCTTTTTCTCAATTAGGAATGCGTGAATGTTGGTTTTCTAAATCATAAGGTGCAGATTGCATTCGTGCTAGTAGTTGCATTCAGTTAATCCTTAATCAATAAAAGAGGCAAGTGACATTGATTTGGAGCAATTTAGGCACCATAAGATTTCTCCTCCTCTTCCATATCTTTCCATTAAGATTTAGGAGGCTACAGCCAATTCATGGAAACAAATATCTTTTTTTTTTTGGTCGAAAGAGTAGGTACTATCATTCACTTAAAGAGGTCTGAGAAACAACCAGATGCAATATCAAAACATAACAAATCCCGAAGGATAGAAGGTGGCGAGGAAAGCCAATTGGAGGGGAGAAAACCTAATCTATGGGCCTTAGCAACCAGTCTGCACAAGAGTTTTCTTCGCGGGGGCAGAAAATAACTCGGCCTTCCTTCAATTGGGCCAGCAGATCTTTGCACTCCGTCATAACGTTTGATATTGGCCACGGCCTGGGCCTGGTTGTATAGCTTCGTTTAAGAGTTCCACGAGGCCTAAGTTATCACTGACTAAATCCCACTGAAGAAACACGTGTTTTCCTCTTGAAGTCTTTTGTTCCAGCTTCCACGTGCTTGAGGAGTCTTCCAGATCAAGGACGGTTTGCAACCCCTGTTTCAAAGCTAGGGTTTCTGCCGTTAATGGAGAATCTGCTCGGATTGCCTTCGCGAAGCCTGCAATCAGTGTGCCATGGCCGTCTCGCACGACTCCAGCGATTGACGCATCCGATCTACTATCAACCCAAGATGCGTCGACATGGATCTTCCAGGTTCTCTGGCGCAGCTGCTTCCCCTGACCAGGTAAGATCGTGTTTGTCTTCTCTCGTGTGTTCCTTGAGAACGTTAGCTGCGTTTTTAGGTCTGTGAGTTTCTGTGATGCGAGGGCCTCCTCGATAATCAACGATGGAGATGGTCTGGACCTTCGAAAAACCCAAGCATTTCTGGCTTTCTAAATCCCCCAGAGAACCGAGGCTACCAGATCTCCAGTTTGGGAAGAAGAATTCTGGTAAGTGCTTCGAAAAACCATAGATCTAGCCTTGTGATGTTATCTGAAGCTGTGTCGATGTTGAGCCTTGAGTCTGACCAGATCTGTTTTGTCCATTCGCACAAAATGAATAAGTGTTCTGTGGTTTCTGGGACTTGGTTGCATATAGGACATAGAGGATCAGGAAAGATCTTGCGTCTGCATAGGTTCTCTTTTGTAGGGATTGCGTTGTGACACACACTCCAGATAAAGAGTTTAACCTTTGGGGGTGTTTGAAGCTTCCAGATTCTAGACCATAGATTTTTGGGAGGCAAATAGGAAGATGAGGCTCGATCTGTCGTTGTATGCTTAAGATCCGTATGCATAGTTTTATACCCACTTTTAACGTTGTATGTGCCATCTTTAGAGTCCATCCAGACCACCTTATCTGTTGTTTGTCTAGCACAGAGGGGAATAGTTAGGATCTCCTGCACAATTTCTCTGTCAAAAAGGGATTCCAGCCTAGGAAAGTCCCAAGTCTGTGTATCTTTATCAATCAGGTCCTCCACCAGAATTGGATCCTCTCGGTTAGGGGTCCCTCTAGAATACCAGCTGGAAGCCATCTGTCCTCCCTAATTTTTATATTTTTACCATCCCAACAACCCATCTCACATTTGGTGCTAAAGCATCTCTCCCCACAACTAAACTCTGCCATCCCCATGACGATCAAGAACCCTTTTTTGCTTTCCAGAAAATCCCCAGATGGAAAATAAAGGCCCCACAGGACTTGGCTCCATAGGGCAGAGGGAGATTCCCATAACCTCCAAGCTTGCTTACCAAGCATTGCTTTATTTACATTAATCAGATCTTTAAATCCCAGCCCACCTTTGTCCTTCGTCATTTTCAAAACATCTCAGCTCTTCCAGTGGATTCCTGAATTAGGTTTACTGCTCTGTTTCCACCAAAATGAGGCAATCTTCCTTTCTATGGCTCGGCAGATGGAAATAGGGATTTTGAACACTGACATTGCGAATTGGGGTAATGCCTGCACCACGGTTTTAAGCAGAATTTCCTTCCCTGCCCTGGAAATAAGTTTCTCCTTCCAGCCTTGAAGTTTCATATCCACTCTAGCCAAAATCCAAGCAAACATGTTTTTCTTAGAATTTCCCCAATCAGACGGAATTCCAAGTACTTCCCCGTTTTATCCACAATAGGGACCCTAATAGGCTAGCCATGTCTTCCTTTAGTCTTAGAGGGCATCCTTGACTGAAAGAGAACCTAGACTTATGAAGGTTTATAGCTTGTCCCGAAGCTGCGCAATACTGATTAAGGATAGTTGTCAAATTCTGACATTCCCTGAGTGTCCCATCTAGAAAAAACACAGCATCATCAGCAAACAATAGGTGAGATAGTGTAGGACAATGTCTGTTCAGCTTAATCCCTTTTAGTCTCCCATCCTCAACAGCCCTTTTTAACAGAGTGGATAAAACATTAGCCATGATTATGAACAGATACGGGGACAAAGGATCGCCTTGTCTAATCCCACGAGTCAGGATTGAAGAAGGGAAGTGGTTCTCCATTCACCTTAACACTGAATGACACCGACGAAATGCACTCTCTTACTAAAGATACCCATTCATCACAAAATCCCATTTTAGTCATACTAGCACACAGGAAGTCCCATTCAACCGGTCATACGCTTTCTGCATGTCTAGTTTCAGTAATGCCTGAAACTTTTTAGTTCTCTTTCGAACTCTCAGTTGATGAATAACTTCCTGGACCACAAAAATGTTATCCTGGATGGTCCGCTTTTTTTTGCATTGGTGTGGAGGGACAGCTGGTTTAAGAAGTATCCTTTGAATGATTATCAGAGAAAGAGAATTTGGTAGGACATTTGCCACCTGAATATCTTGGTGAAATTGTTTGCTATGTAATGCATCTCATTAGATAAATTAGAATGGTAATTAGCGTTTAATTTGAAATGCTCGTTTATTCTTTAATTTGCTTAACTTCGCTAACTATCTTCATGTTCCAAATGCTTAATGCATCATATTGATATTCCAATGTGGCGATTGATGGTGATGTCCATGGAGCTGATAGCCCACTGAGCCTTGGTGATTGAAGATCGACGTTCAATCCAATCCATTTTATATACCTGATCCGTGTATCGGAGTTGTTTTCCTTTAAATATCATCATTATAAATTTGGTTGCATGTATACATTCCAGTCTAATATTGGCATATTTTACATGAATGAGTGCTTGTTAAACAACATTGTCTTTTGGTAGACATCAGGTCAAGGGCTAATAGGTAATTGCACGAAATGATAGAAAAATATTATGCATGATCATCTAGCACTGGCTAGATACCTGGCAAGCTTCAAATGACATGCACAAAATGTGTGCTCATTTAGGAAATATTAACCGGTTAGGTATCGAAAGGGCTCTAATTATTTAGTTAGCGTAAACAAGTCATCGAACTTGGAAATTCTGATTGCGTAGGAATCGAGATAACACTCCCATGTCTTGATTGGTTTCTAACCATCCCAATAGGCTAGTGACGACTCCTAATAGCCTTTAGGTTGCTAATCACAAAAAACAAATTCAACGTCACGCGAGGTAAGACTTGGGAGAATCCATGCTATTAACCTATGGCAATACCTCTAAACTCGCCAGCCCCTCGAGAGGGTTAAGGCAGGCCGCGACAGGTGTTTAATGTGATTCATCGAATTTGGGTGGTAATATTTACGGGGGGAAGTGGAAAGTTTTGACCTTTGGTGATTATTGGTGAGAATTGGTGAATGCGAATTGAATTGGACACTCGGCCTATGACTATGTTAATAAGGAAGAAAAAGTGGGAATAATGAAAGTTCCTGATTTTTTTTCTTGAATTTTTTGATAGTATTTGTTCATTCTCTCTTTCTCCAGGCTAGCGAGGGCGTCGTCCCATTTTCAATATAATATTTACCGCGTGGAATTCGATTTGAATTGCTAATCAGAATTTTGTGTCCGGTGTTTTTTGGTAAATAGTCTGATACCTTAAAGAATTTGGAGTACGAAGTTTGCTACGTCCGTGACTTCGCAGATTGAGCTCTGATGGCCTTCTTCTCAATCAACGGCAACTCTATGATGAAATTCATGTATCGTGAATCATTTTAGTCTACCCAAGCTACAGTTTTCTGCATTATTCCTGTTTCAGTTTTTGTGATGCTCAAATCCGTATTTAGTGGATCAGTAATTTTGTAAGCAAGCGTTCTGGAACAACACCAACTGAAATCATTTCGTCATGCTTCTGCATTGTTGTGATGCTTAAACCATCTATTGAAGGAAAACTGGCAAAGCAATCTCTATCACTCACTCTCTCATGGAGCGAAAAAAAAAAAAAGAGAGATGCATCACTGTTAATCAGGAGGTCGCATTTGAGAACACCAAATGGCGCATCACAAAATCTGTTTTATCTGAACTAGATAAAGAACCTGGCAATTGGGGGCAAAAAAGAAAAAAAACCATAATCAGCAGTGAGGTGACAAAACCCGCAACCATTTTCTTTCATTCCTATTCAAATTTGGACAGCCTTGGGTTTTACCACGCACAACCTAACACCAGAAAAGACCGCACCAAGAATCCTAGATAGCATCTATCTATATCAAAGGCTTGCCTAGCTTGTTTTAGTAGTTCTTCTTGCACAGACAGCAACTCTTTGCAGCGGTTAAAGTTTTGGCGCATCCTGCTGGGCCAAATATTTAACAATCTAGGTTTCGAAACCAGTATATCAATGAAGAGGATGAGAGCAAAGGGATGTACATTTTGTTCCCACAACGTTGGTGAAGATGAAATGATGAGTAACATTCCGTCATATAAGGACCAAAGAGCATGGCACCATGATAGCAGTAGCCAACAAACACAAAACAGAAGGGTGATTGTGCAAGTTTATACCACGTTGTTCTATGATAATAGTAACCAACGAAAAACAACAACTTGTTTTTTCGTTGGTTACTATTATCATAGAACAACGTGGTTATAAACTTGCACAATCACCCTTCTGTTTTGTGTTTGTTGGCTACTGCTATCATGGTGCCATGCTCTTTGGTCCTTATATGACGGAATGTTACTCATCATTTCATCTTCACCAACGTTGTGGGAACAAAATGTACATCCCTTTGCTCTCATCCTCTTCATTGATATACTGGTTTCGAAACCTAGATTGTTAAATATTTGGCCCAGCAGGATGCGCCAAAACTTAACCGCTGCAAAGAGTTGCTGTCTGGCAAGAAGAACTACTAAAACAAGCTAGGCAAGCCTTTGATATAGATAGATGCTATCTAGGATTCTTGGTGCGGTCTTTTCTGGTGTTAGGTTGTGCGTGGTAAAACCCAAGGCTGTCCAAATTTGAATAGGAATGAAGGAAAATGGTTGCGGGTTTTGTCACCTCACTGCTGATTATTGGTTTTTTTCTTTTTTGCCCCAATTGCCAGGTTCTTTATCTAGTTCAGATAAAACAGATTTGTGATGCGCCATTTGGTGTTCTCAAATGCGACCTCCTGATTAACAGTGATGCCATCTCTCTTTTTTTTTTCGCTCCATGAAGAGTGAGTGATAGAGATTGCTTTGCCAGTTTTCCTTCAATAGATGGTTTTAAGCATCACAACAATGCAGAAGCATGACGAAAATGATTTCAGTTGGTGTTGTTCCAGAACGCTTGCTTACAAAATTACTGATCCACTAAATACGGATTTGAGCATCACAAAAACTGAAAACAGGAATAATGCAGAAAACTGTAGCTTGGGTAGACTAAAATGATTCACGATACATGAATTTCATCATAGAGTTGCCGGTTGATTGAGAAGAAGGCCATCAGAGCTCAATCTGCGAAGTCACGGACGTAGCAAACTTCGTACTCCAAATTCTTTAAGGTATCAGACTATTTACCAAAAAACACCGGACACAAAATTCTGATTAGCAATTCAAATCGAATTCCACGCGGTAAATATTATATGAAAATGGGACGACGCCCTCGCTAGCCTGGAGAAAGAGAGAATGAACAAATACTATCAAAAAATTCAAGAAAAAAAAATCAGGAACTTTCATTATTCCCACTTTTTCTTCCTTATTAACATAGTCATAGGCCGAGTGTCCAATTCAATTCGCATTCACCAATTCTCAACCAATAATCACCAAAGGTCAAAACTTTCCACTTCCCCGTAAATATTACCACCCAAATTCGATGAAATCACATTAAACACCTGTCGCGGCCTGCCTTAACCCTCTCGAGGGGCTGGCGAGTTTAGAGTATTGCCATAGGTTAATAGCATGGATTCTCCCAAGTCTTACCTCGCGTGACGTTGAATTTTGTTTTTGTGTGATTAGCAACCTAAAGGCTATTAGGAGTCGTCACTAGCCTATTGGGATTGGTTAGAAACCAATCAAGACATGGGAGTGTTATCTCGATTCCTACGCAATCAGAATTTCCAAGTTCGAGACTTGTTTACGCTAACTAAATAATTAGAGCCCTTTCGATACCTAACCGGTTAATATTTCCTAAATGAGCACACATTTTGCATTGTCATTTGAAGCTTGCCAGGTATCTAGCCAGTGCTAGATGATCATGCATAATTTTTTCTATCATTTCGTGCAATTACCTATTAGCCCTTGACCTGATGTCTACCAAAAGACAATGTTGTTTTAACAAGCACTCATTCATGTAAAATATGCCAAATATTAGACTGGAATGTATACATGCAAACCAAATTTATAATGATGATATTTAAAGGAAAACAACTCCGATACACGGATCAGGTATATAAAAATGGATTGGATTGAACGTCGATCTTCAATCACCAAGGCTCAGTGGGCTATCAGCTACATGGACATCACCATCAATCGCCACATTGGAATATCAATATGATGCATTAAGCATTTGGAACATGAAGATAGTTAGCGAAGTTAAGCAAATTAAAGAATAAAACGAGCATTTCAAATTAAACGCTAATTACCATTCTAATTTATCTAATGAGATGCATTACATAGCAAAACAACACCAAGATATTCAGGTGGCAAATGTCCTACCAAATTCTCTTTCTCTGATAATCATTCAAAAGGATACTTCTTAAACCAGCTGTCCCTCCACACCAATGCAAAAAAAAAGCGACCATCCAGGATAACATTTTTGTGGTCCAGGAAGTTATTCATCAACTGAGAGTTCGAAAGAGAACTAAAAAGTTTCAGGCATTACTGAAACTAGACATGCAGAAAGCGTATGACCGGGTTGAATGGGACTTCCTGTGTGCTAGTATGACTAAAATGGGATTTTGTGATGAATGGGTATCTTTAGTAAGAGAGTGCATTTCGTCGGTGTCATTCAGTGTTAAGGTGAATGGAGAACCACTTCCCTTCTTCAATCCTGCTCGTGGGATTAGACAAGGCGATCCTTTGTCCCCGTATCTGTTCATAATCATGGCTAATGTTTTATCCACTCTGTTAAAAAGGGCTGTTGAGGATGGGAGACTAAAAGGGATTAAGCTGAACAGACATTGTCCTACACTATCCACCTATTGTTTGCTGATGATGCTGTGTTTTTTTCTAGATGGGACACTCAGGGAATGTCAGAATTTGACAACTATCCTTAATCAGTATTGCGCAGCTTCGGGACAAGCTATAAACCTTCATAAGTCTAGGTTCTCTTTCAGTCAAGGATGCCCTCTAAGACTAAAGGAAGACATGGCTAGCCTATTAAGGGTCCCTATTGTGGATAAAACGGGGAAGTACTTGGAATTCCGTCTGATTGGGGAAATTCTAAGAAAAACATGTTTGCTTGGATTTTGGCTAGAGTGGATATGAAACTTCAAGGCTGGAAGGAGAAATTATTTCCAGGGCAGGGAAGGAATTCTGCTTAAAACCGTGGTGCAGGCATTACCCCAATTCGCAATGTCAGTGTTCAAAATCCCTATTTCCATCTGCCGACCATAGAAAGGAAGATTGCCTCATTTTGGTGGAAACAGAGCAGTAAAACTAATTCAGGAATCCACTGGAAGAGCTGGGATGTTTTGAAAATGACGAAGGACAAAGGTGGGCTGGGATTTAAAGATCTGATTAATGTAAATAAAGCAATGCTTGGTAAGCAAGCTTGGAGGTTATGGGAATCTCCCTCTGCCCTATGGAGCCAAGTCCTGTGGGGCCTTTATTTTCCATCTGGGGATTTTCTGGAAAGCAAAAAGGGTTCTTGATCGTCATGGGGATGGCAGAGTTTAGTTGTGGGGGAGATGCTTTAGCACCAAATGTGAGATGGGTTGTTGGGATGGTAAAAATATAAAAATTAGGGAGGACAGATGGCTTCCAGCTGGTATTCTAGAGGGACCCCCTAACCGAGAGGATCCAATTCTGGTGGAGGACCTGATTGATAAAGATACACAGACTTGGGACTTTCCTAGGCTGGAATCCCTTTTTGACAGAGAAATTGTGCAGGAGATCCTAACTATTCCCCTCTGTGCTAGACAAACAACAGATAAGGTGGTCTGGATGGACTCTAAAGATGGCACATACAACGTTAAAAGTGGGTATAAAACTATGCATACGGATCTTAAGCATACAACGACAGATCGAGCCTCATCTTCCTATTTGCCTCCCAAAAATCTATGGTCTAGAATCTGGAAGCTTCAACACCCCCAAAGGTTAAACTCTTTATCTGGAGTGTGTGTCACAACGCAATCCCTACAAAAGAGAACCTATGCAGACGCAAGATCTTTCCTGATCCTCTATGTCCTATATGCAACCAAGTCCCAGAAACCACAGAACACTTATTCATTTTGTGCGAATGGACAAAACAGATCTGGTCAGACTCAAGGCTCAACATCGACACAGCTTCAGATAACATCACAAGGCTAGATCTATGGTTTTTCGAAGCACTTACCAGGAATTCTTCTTCCCAAACTGGAGATCTGGTAGCCTCGGTTCTCTGGGGGATTTAGAAAGCCAGAAATGCTTGGGTTTTTCGAAGGTCCAGACCATCTCCATCGTTGATTATCGAGGAGGCCCTCGCATCACAGAAACTCACAGACCTAAAAACGCAGCTAACGTTCTCAAGGAACACACGAGAGAAGACAACACGATCTTACCTGGTCAGGGGAAGCAGCTGCGCCAGAGAACCTGGAAGATCCATGTCGACGCATCTGGGTTGATAGTAGATCGGATGCGTCAATCGCGGAGTCGTGCGAGACGGCCATGGCACACTGATTGCAGGCTTCGCGAAGGCAATCCGAGCAGATTCTCCATTAACGGCAGAAACCCTAGCTTTGAAACAGGGGTTGCAAACCGTCCTTGATCTGGAAGACTCCTCAAGCACGTGGAAGCTGGAACAAAAGACTTCAAGAGGAAAACACGTGTTTCTTCAGTGGGATTTAGTCAGTGATAACTTAGGCCTCGTGGAACTCTTAAACGAAGCTATACAACCAGGCCCAGGCCCGTGGCCAATATCAAACGTTATGACGGAGTGCAAAGATCTGCTGGCCCAATTGAAGGAAGGCCGAGTTATTTTCTGCCCCCGCGAAGAAAACTCTTGTGCAGACTGGGTTGCTAAGGCCCATAGATTAGGTTTTCTCCCCTCCAATTGGCTTTCCTCGCCACCTTCTATCCTTCGGGATTTGTTATGTTTTGATATTGCATCTGGTTGTTTCTCAGACCTCTTTAAGTGAATGATAGTACCTACTCTTTCGACCAAAAAAAAAAAGATATTGTTTCCATGAATTGGCTGTAGCCTCCTAAATCTTAATGGAAAGATATGGAAGAGGAGGAGAAATCTTATGGTGCCTAAATTGCTCCAAATCAATGTCACTTGCCTCTTTTATTGATTAAGGATTACTGAATGCAACTACTAGCACGAATGCAATCTGCACCTTATGATTTAGAAAACAACATTCACGCATTCCTAATGAGAGAAAAAGGCTTCTGCCCATTGATTTGACCTTGTTTAGCAGGGCTGAGCTCTAACCCCATCCGTGCTACTTCGATGGATGGTTTCCAGTCCGCATAGGGACAACCGTGGCCATGTCTTGCGCTATTCTTTAAGTCTCTCCTTGAAATGTTCTCAGAGTGAAGAAGGAATAAGTTTTCAGCTGTTTTTAGTTGTACATATATTTTAGAACATGTCCCCCAAATCATATTGATAGAAGATACTGTCTCCATCAGTTCGTTAATGTCTATCATTCTCTGTCTGGAAAATAATGTGTCATGAACTTCAGAGCGACTCTTAGAAGTTTCTGCAAAATTGAAAGAAAATAATAATATTTTGTCAGTAAAATCTGAGAGAGTGAGTTCAGGATTACTTGGCATTTCCGATGTCTTGTTACAGATTTCATTCATGGCGCAAATGTTCAGCTATACCGAATTGGTGGAGATCTGTACTTCTCTGTTGACGAGTTTCCTGAATATGGACAAAAATAAGATTGTCTATTCCACATTAATTTTCCATCAGACTGCTGTCTCCTTATTAGATTCAGTCTACTTCTGCCAATGACTGCGGAGAAACGTGCTAGGGCTTGCTTTATCAGATCAGGAATTTTTTTAAATAATGCTTCATCTTTGCTGGTCAATCAAATCTTGTTCCAGAGTAGCATTATATGGAGCTAGTAATGACAGATATCCTGATAATATCTTACTATAGTTTCTGCTAGTCTTGGAGAGGAGCTTGTGAGAAAGCAGAGTTTGTGTCCTGGAAAGATCATCACCCAGCAGATAAATTTTGAAGTTTCTTATCTTTGTCTGTCTGAAATTAGGTGCTAATTTAACAAGGAATACAGTTACTGAGTAATGTTGTTAATTATATTGCAGTCTGCAAAGGAGGGTGAGCCTTCTGGGAAAGTCCTTGGGGTCCTGGAAGACCTGGATGGCGTAAAGAGTGCCGCCTATTTGGGTTTATTCATTTGACATTCATGGTGGAGGAATGGATCTTGTCTTTCCACTCCATGAATGAAATTGCTCAGAGTTGCGCGGCATGTAGACAGCAAAATAAGCTACTGGATACACAATGGTTTTGTTACTGTGGATGCAGAGAAGATGTCCAAATCCCTCGGGAACTTCTTCACGATTCGTCGAAGAATATGAGGTCCTGTTTAGATGATTGTTTTCTGATTTGTGATGGTTGGAGTTGCTGCTGAGTGATTTTTCATCCGTATGTCATGGGTTTAGCATTTGAAGTTAGATATGATTTTTGCTTAACTCTCTTCTATAGCTGATCAAATTATACCATCTGCTTCTAAGTGCTAGAATTCTCTCTCTCTCTCTCTCTCTCTCCAGCATTGTCTAGCCCAGAGAGACCATGCTTCAGAAGATTCTTTTCTTCAAACATGTCAAAATTGAAAAGTCCAACTGGTAATTCACGTTGTAGAAAAGTACGAAGCAGGGCAGAGAAAAAGCAGAAATTAGTTAAGGAAGGGATGAAACAAACACCACTCCAACGAAGTGTGGAATGCAAATATATTAGCAATGTGGAATACAAGCTAACAGGTAGGGCAATCTGCACTCAAAATTGAGACGTGCATTTCCATTCTCCAACTTTTAACATACATTAGAGTACATGTGAACATTATAATCGTAGTAATATCCAACATAGGTCCTTACTTTGTTCATATGATAACGGCAGAGACTAGAATAGTGTGGCCTCGCAGTTTCTCTTTTGCAGCAAGATTGGGTCACTAGTCTCAAAGTGCATGGATTTCTCTGCTTATGTTGGTATTTATATCACATGGAATTAGAATTAGTTCTTAATTTGCCTTGGCACATGGAAAAGTCAAGTATAATTATATTTATCCGCAATGCTGTCACAACTTTAACAAGCATTGGCTGAAAACTGAATTGCATTTTTGACGCAATCGACTCTGAAAACGTTGTTAGTCAGCATGCTCTACAAGCAAGATAACATCCCGCCTGACGCACTGGATGGCATTGCCAAGTCAACGAATGGATCTTATGGCCTTGATGTCCGATGATCTTCACACTCCTGTTATTCTCACAGCATTTTCTGACCCACTGAAGAACATCAATGATCTGCTGCATAACCCCATAAGGTCAGGAAAACCAGGGTTTACGAATGGGCAATCATTGCTGTCGAGACAATCCTGTGTCTGATGTTTGACTAACACGGTCTACTCGATGAAGCATGCTTTCTCGGTTTGATTGTTTTGGTAATCATCTCAGACGAACATATTAGCTATGTGGCGACTTTGGCTGATGTGTCTCAATAATGAAATCGCGATAGATATAGTAGATGGATATGGTAATCTGCTTGCTTTTCCTTTTTTTTTTGTTTTGTCTATGTATGAGTGCTACTATTTCTTTGGCTTATATGGTATAGGTTTTGATGATGCCATGATGCAGGGGAGGAAGCAACAACTGCGATACCAGGTGGTTATTTAGAGGTATGAACGCCCACTTTTACATAGAAATGGTATTCATTATGTCATGTAGCATGCAAAAACCTGCTTTACTCCCATTCATGTCATAAATATTCAGAAAGGATTGCAATTCTTTTTGCTGCATAATACCACTTCTACAAGTATCCCGAAGAATGATAACTGAATAATGTATGAAAAGTTCGTCTCATTTATTGGCAATTCCTTCGTATTTAATGTCGAGGTCGAAATTCATGGCCTTTGCTTCAGATGGTTGCTCATTGGGAAGTTGTGTGCTATTCTTGAGTTGTAGTAAGCAACGGTCTATTTCTCCTTGCAGGATTTGCAACAGCTGAGCGAAAAAAAACGCGCAAAATTAACAGAAGACGAGGTCCTGCAAAAAATCAGAGAGAGAACCGCGCAAGGAATGCTGGAGAGTAGGAGAAATCAGACGTGGTAAGGAAAGATTTGGCCGCTGTAGGGATTGCTCTCGTAGACAGCCCCAACGGTACAACTTGGAGACCATCGATCCCACTCGCAATGCAAGAGAAGATGGCTCCTATGACATATGCAGTCCCCCACATGCCAAAATCAACGCACGTCTTCATTGAGCTGCTCTGCTTAACATCTGCTTTTTTTTTTAGGTGATATCATCTCAGGAAACAGGTTCTGGAATTTTTCAAGGCTCGAGGTAAATCAAGAGCGCAATTTGCCTCGTTCAGTCGAACCGAAGTTAAGGTGTATGTTAGATGCATAGTTAAGAGTTTGCGGGTATACACCAAATTATTCTTTCTAAGGTTATTCCTGCCTGAGGAGTTGCCCAAAAAAATGTAATGGAGACATTAAATTGCCGATTATGTGGAGCGGGGAAAGCTAGGCGACACTTTTTTCTGCCATTTTTATCATTTAATTTATTCGTTTTTTTTAATTCTCTGCGCTGTCATGAAATGTTTTTTTTTCCAAAGGAAAAACACATAATCTATAACGTCTCTCTTTCTTACTGGTAGGAAACATTATGTAGCTTGACAAAATCGGCAAAATGTCGAATGTAAGACGATCGGTTTGATGTCCATAATCTCGAGTTGCAAGAGAGGATTTAACGAGTAACTGCAGAGCTTCTTACTTTTTGGTCATGCGTGTCTCAAGGAATCCACTGGAATCCACGTCTCTCTCTTTATAGATGTTAGAAAGTCCTCCCATTTGGGGAATTCACTGGAATTCATGTTTTTCCATTTGTGGGTGGAGAGGGTTGCTGATCATTTTTTAGCACCCCTTACTCACATGTTAAAAAGTAATCTTCATTTCTTCCCTCTATCGACTGTTAAACGATAATCTGACATGCACACAAAATTTGGCCAAATTCACAAAATGGGATATTCATGAACTTGCTCAATGAATAGGTGCTTAAGGTTTCGAGGGGGAGAGGGGGGCCAATTGAATTGAAGTACACGGCACATTGGGAGAGAGAGAGAGAGGCGTCCCTCTCGGTGGTTTCCATCCCTGCTCCAGGGGCCGCGCAAATTGAATAGACGGCAGACGATGGAATCACTTCGTTCTCAGAAAAAATTGTTGAGAGGAAAACACGGCTGAGAGAGAGGCCGAAGAAAACTTTCTTGAGAGAGATTCTCTCTGAAGGAAATTTCCATGAATTCGAAGGTCACCGATTGAAGGAAGGCAACAACAAAGCACACACGAACGAATTCAAGCTGGAGGGACCCTCACTACTATTGCTATCCATTAATGCACGCTATCTATCTGTTTACAATATTAATGTCAATGATATAAAATGAAGGGGAATTATTTGAAAAGGTGAATATCCCTTACCCAAGGTGCGGAGACGCCGAGCCAGTGTTCTTACCTTCAATCAGCCCTTGTATAGGTTGGCGACCCTGCGCACCCGCCAATGATTTACCCACCCATGCCGACCGAGCTACTCGTCCAAGTCAAGCTCCAGGCACGTTCTGCGTATACAAAGAAGAAAAGGTGGAACAGTCAAAAGTTGATTGCTTTCATCCTTGCTTTTTGACTACCAATTATTGCTGGCAATTCAGAATTGGGAAAAAGCTTATAACACACGGCGAGAAAGAAATCCTAAAGCACAAGGACAAAAGGAGCGTTGGTTTTTGCTCTTCGGAGTAAAAACCATCACCATGGGATTCCTTCATCGACAGGACTTCTCAGGCGATGATTCTTGAGCTCAAATCCAGCAATCTCCAACGTTTTGAGCAACAACCAGCCACTTCCTTAGCTGGTTTATATCACGGCGAAGCTGTTGTGTGGAGGAAAGAAGGCGGGGCCATTGATTACTCAATATACGGCCACCGAGGGACTCCACAGGAGGGATATCTCTCTCCTTCCCAATGGGGGATTCACAGGGAAGAAACCAGTAAAAAGTACAGAGGACAACAAAATCAAGTGGTGGATTTGCTTTAGATTTTTGTTCAAGTTTCACAATAACACTCGGGGTTCTGCGATTTTCTTCATGCAGGTAAAGGATTACTTTTTTTTTGATGTGGAAAATGTAAGTTCGAAAGCACACATTGGCAATGTCTCCCCTGTGGTCTCCCATTTGCTAATCCATGAACGAGCATCTTGAGCAATTCCTCACGTTGTTATCGCTAATGAGATACTTTTTTTTTTTTTTTAGTCGAAACGAGGATCTTCATTTCATATAGAGAAAGTAGTACATGACTTCAAGATAGATGCAATGCTTACAAAGCAAGTAAAACAAATCAGAAACGTGAATCAACTTGCTACTGCTTGTAAAGACTAGCCCATTCCTCGAAAACAGATCTGGTGTAGCATCAAAGCTCGTACGGCGGGCCAATCACCAAAACTCGCATCGTCAGTGTGATGAGCACACACCGAGAAAATCTTCTTCAGTAACAACGGTTTTGCCAAAAGGCAGTGCGCGCCAAAGTTCGGCGTCCCCAGCACCATCACCGTGTAAAGAACACAACACCTCCAATGGGTTGTAGGAATACAAAGAACGTCTTGAAAAACCCAGATCTATTTCTATAGAACGGGATAGAATAGCACCCAAATCTAGATCTAGCACTAGATCGGGAGAGAAAACTACAAATTAAGTAGTAGTTGATCACAAAAACCGAAAGGCCGTCCACGAAAAGGATGGAGAACCCAAAACAGAGACACAACAGAAACAAAAGAAAGAAAGAGCAGCCCTAAACCTAGAACCGAACGGAGCAGCACGGTGGAAAAGCAAGGACCGTCGAGAGCTAGCGTCGGGACTGCAACAAGCTGCAAGAGAAACAGCAGAGAGCAGCAACTGGAGCACACCGGCGACGGATTGATGGATGCAAGAGCGAGTTGGAAAGGCTTTCCCGGTCGGCCAGAGAAGCTCTTCCCGCTCTTTGGATGCTACACGAAGGCAGGGTGGAGGGAGAGAGGGGGGGAACCGCAGGTGAGGAGAGGAAGAGAAAGTGGTTTGTGGGGAGCGGGGATGGAGAGGGAGAGAGGGGAGAGCCCCTCTTCTCCTCAGAAATCTGCTTCAGAAGATGGGCGGGGGCGGCGGGCGGGGGTTGAGAGAAACCCTAGCAAGACGTCCTCGGGGGAAATCTAATGAGATACTTCACTGGCCAGCAATTCCAACCCAAAAGCCGAGCCAATCCAAAGTTCAAATTTGGAAAGGAAATATCTCGGGTATAATTTCTAATCTTTGATTGATTGAATTTTTAAATATCTTGCCTATTTTGATATTATTGATATCTGTCATAAAATATAAGCTTTTGATCGGAAAAGTAAAACTTCTTGGCATATTTTTTTTTTTTGAATAAAAACCCTAATCTGAATTAGGAAAGTTTATTTCCTAAAGAGCAACATTTCCGAAATTGGACAAATCCTATCTGTGATTATTCAAATATGATCCTAATTTAGTGAAAAAGAACAAATTAATCGATCTAATCTATGACTACTTAGACTGATCTATGAAAAATAGCGGTGCGAAAGGTAAACTTTACGTCATCTTTGAATAGCTACTTTCGAGTAGGCTCGTATAGTAGCGACTCGCGTCTGAAATGAGTCATCGAAGGTTCGGCTCTTGCATTACTGGCCTATGCTTCGCACAATGCTTGTTAACCAATTTGCTAGCAATGTGCCCTCGTTAACAAGCATCGTGTGAATTTGTGTATAGTACTCAATTTGGCGTCAATTTTTTTTTTTTTGGATCACTTCAATGCCAATTTTAAAAAAATAATTATTTGAGTGCTAATGTTGATGAGTTTTGCTGAAAATCTTATGTGGCATTCTATGTGAATCGCTAGAGGATCCTAGTCCGCAATAAAAAAAAAAAAGGCTACAATTTGAAAAAACAACTAAAAATTGAGCTAAAAAATAAAAAAAGAACCCTTCTGATTTGCAATGTCCAACTCAAAGATGGATCCTAAAGAAACACACCTGACCTTAGGAGTGTTAATGGGCCGGTTCGATTTTTATTTTTATTTTTATGAGAATTAAGCTCCAAAATTCAATAGATTTCAAGAATTCAATATTTCTATTATCTCCATAATATAATTTAGGATCAATGAAAAAGCACTCGATGTCATGAAAGATAAAATCAAATTTACTTGAAACTTACATTTTAAAAAAAGTTTTAGATTGTATTCGTTTTTTTGACATTACTTAAGCTATGGCGCTATTCTCATACACTCTCTAAACTCCGTCAGCTTGAATCCAAATATTATTAAAACCAAAAGACAAAAAAAATTAATCAATATCAAGAATAAATTGCAAAACCGTATATTACTAAATAAATTTCCGCATATCGTAAGAAAGGTCATAATGACCAACCACAAATATATATATATTGAAATCAAATCTCAAAAGCAAAACAATTGATATTTATTAAACTAAGTTCAACCTGCCAAAAGGAAACGAAGAAGACAACAACTCCACGAAATATCATGCCTCATTAGTGATCATTTCAACTTGAAAAGGTTATTACAACAACCTGAACACTCATCATTCCTTGAACTTAAATCCCCTGTCTCTACATAAATCCAAAACACAAGAATGTCTTGTTTCTCCTTGTTCCCATACTGAGTTTATTCTCGCATGTCTAACACACAAGAGTAGCCCGAATTACATAGACTAGATCTTCTTCTTCTTACCTTCCTTTTGTTCTTCAAGGGCATCTTGAATTTCCTGCACATCCCTCCTAGTAGAAAGAAACACTTGACTATCCTGCAGGATGTCAGTGGGGATCAAAATAATATTTCAGTATATTTTTACCATCGTCTTCGTGATATGAAGAACTCTATACCCAAGGCAATGCGATGCAGAGTTGGAAATAGCATTTAGCACATTGTTTTGATCTTTAATAAGAACAGCAGTAAATTCAGGGCTTGAATTTGTTTAGAGATTGTGAATCTTGACTCCATTTACCATAAAAGAATGACTAAAGAGCACCGTGGTTCTGAGCAGGTGGTTCTTAATGTATCCTCTGTCTTGCTGTGTATCAGCATAAGGTCCATTGTAGTGCCACG
>JAGVVM010014986.1:0-10719 GCA_019149425.1 Psidium friedrichsthalianum | reverse complement strand
CTTTAATATATGGTTTTAGTGGTAGTAATTTAGTATCTACTTCTCGCTAATTTACTTAGGTTTCTATCGACCTGCAAAAATGATTAGTGGCGCTCCTATTAAAAATATTTGCATGTCAAATATTGAACATAAGTTGTGATTTGGTATGGATTTTGGAGATCCGAGTTAGATTGTTTAATAATTAACTTGATAATCCATTAACATGAGAAATATTTTTTTTAGGTCGCGACAGTCGCGTTGTTTCCATAATTTTTCGGGATTTCCAGAACTATTGCATTTTCACGAGAAAAAAAAGTTTTGGGGAGAGAAAAATTGTACTCTATGAAAGCATATATAAGCTAGGGAAATTTCAAAAAACGGCATGAGTGCCTTCATTTTTTAAACAAGAGCCTGAAGTTAGCCTTGTTTTCAATAAGGGCATAAAGTACCCTCGTTGTTCCAATGGGGCCTAGAGTGGATATTATTTCAATATGGCCTGAATGACCTTATTATCTCAAAAAAGGGTCTGACTTCAGCTAGTAGGGACATTTTGATCATTTAGTATTTCATTTTTTTTACTTTTTATTTTTTTTCCTTTTTTCATTTTTTCAAAAATTTAAAATAAAAACTAAAAGTGAAAAAGAAAACAAACATAGGTAGGAGGGCAACCCTCCCTCCTGTGGCGCCGCCCCAACGTCAGGGGTGGCGCGATGGCCGTTGGGGTCGCTAGTGCGTCCATGTTAGGGGGACGGCCACGACCCTTGGTCGGACCATAGTGAGGGTTGCCCACCCTGCGGCCCTCTCCCGCCTTTGGTCGGCGAGGTCCCTGGCCCTGGCGCCATGGTGGGGACGGCGGTCACAGTGAGGGGCAACTTTATATATTATATATATATATATCTCTCTCTCTCTCTCTCTCTCTCTTTCTTACTTTTTAATTTTTTTAAATTTTAATTTAATGTAACTAAAAATTAGGTTAAAATTATAGTTTGTAAGAAAATGCTCTTGAACAGCCGAAATATTTGGCTAGCTATCAAGTTAGAGCCTTATTGAAATAAACATAGCCACTTCAAGCCCTACTTTGGGATAAAGAGAGCACTTCGAGCCCTTATTTAAAATAAAGACACTTTAGACCCGAGAAGAAGATATGACACTTGAGGCCCTTATTTGGATTTTCTCTAGATGCTATCTAAAATATACTAAGCCTTGCAATGGGATTGTTGGGAGAGTTAATTATTTTTATGTTTCTTTCTTTAAATTTATGTGCAGATATTAATTATATCCGATAATGGGTACATTCAGATAATTTGAATCATTTATATGAGAAGAATGATAAATAACTAATTCAAGAATTACCGTGAGTATTTGTCTTTTTTCATTGAAAGTGCTTGATGAGCTGTTGAAGAATACTATCACGTCTTTTGTCAGTAAACCAAAAGAAGGACTGAAATTGAACATCGCTAAGAAGTAAGGGATCAAAGTATGATTTTTACGTAAGCACTTGCATAAGTAGAAACCATGTATGAGTAGCCAATGCTGACTCAACAATTACGTTGAATAGTGGACGAAAATTTGATGATGGCCAAAATCATTGAGAGAAAATAATAAGGACGAGAATTGCGACAAATAAACTATATGGAACAATGTGAATTTTCCAAAAATGGTTTGACCCAAAATTATAATTCTCCCTAAAGTGATATTCAAGGATGATTTTTTGTTTGTATATTTGAGAACAACAAAGGGTCTAGTTATATCTTATAAATTACTTGAGTAGCAACATGTTATAAAACGGTGATTTCATTGGCTGAGAGTAGGCAACAAAGAACCCCTATAATATAATCACAATTTGCAAAAGAAATAGAAAACTTGGGGCATAATACCTCTTTTGTGGACGAATTACTACTTAAGGCCGATGTTTGGTGGAAGGAACTAGGACACTCCAAGTCCCACACCAAAAAGCCGAGACCTATGATGTTATTCGTAGTCAAATTTACTCGCAAATAGTCACCATCTCGTGAATATTTGGTCCACGTTGACTTGATCAATTCGTTATCAAGATATTGGAGCTGGATCATTTCCAGCATATATATGGCCTCTAAACGGACTAGGCCCATGACCAATCCAACTTGGGCCATGATTGTCGAGCTGAAGAAGCTCAACCAAGGTGTGGCTCTTGAAACGATGGAAGGATAATAATGAATTGAATCAACATTCGCTACTGGCAATGTGCGGCTCTTAGCAAGCTTCTCAGACGACAAAGACGATTAAAAACAAACAATTCAACATCGTATTAGGAAAATATCGTCAAGTTGACATGAACCAATACGGGCGAGGATGATGCTTCTCTAAATTGGAGAGTTTGTCGACATCCCAAGGCTAGGCACATGCCGAGACTTATACTCATGTAGACTAAGGATCGAGAGCGCGAGTTTTGGCAGGAATAGTGGGCTGTCATGACCTGAGTTGGATCGAGCTTGGCTGAGAGTGTGGGACGCTGTACTGGCCAGTGGTGTGTGAATAATTACCACGAAGAAGAAGACATTGTACTCGTTCTATGTATTGCAACTGCTTTTGCATTCTGTCGAACACCTTGTGTGCATCCCTGATTCGTTGCATGGAGCCCCGAGGTGGGATTGCCCAATCCTCCAGGGTTGTACGTGACCCAGTACTTCCGTGCAAGCCCGAGTTCGTATTGGTGACGCATGGGACATACTTTGATGGTGTTGTCCTCAGTTTGTGCAAGTCATTGCCCAAGTGCTAGTGCACTATGCGAGCATTGGCCTGGTCAGGATCGTGCACTTTCTCAACCACACTTGACCATCCAACACCCACTTTAAGCCGCTCCATATCCAAGCCCTTTTGGCCCGGTCATCACGCCCACCCTTATCCAACTAGGGTATTGGCATAGTTTTCTTAGGACTAGAGATCAATTAGAGGTAGTCATAACCGATAACCTCTTTACCGACCCGTCCTATTCCACGTGTAACAAGCCTTGAATGTATACTCAAGCAATCACACTAAAGCAGTGACAATTAGAGTGGATCATACTTATAAAGTTATAAACGGTTTAATAGGGCACCTCCCAACCACTGTAGACTTGGGATGGTACCAAACTTAGCAACATCCTCGTCAGTGTTGGCCCGTATCACCGAGTGGAGTCGCACCTTATCCGACCCCTCTCGCTATTCTAGAAACTAGTTATGAGTCATACCTAATCTGATTCCTCTCGCTCCCGCAATCACCCTCTCAAGTCTGAACTTAATCCATCCACAAAACATACCGTTGCTGGAAAGACTACTGCGCTAGTATCACCAGTAACGATCCAGCCCAATCCACAGGGCAAGTATCCATAAGGAGTACGTAGGCTTTCACATGAGATAATGACCATGTAGAAGTGAATCTTTCTCGTAAATAACATAATAAGGTCTCGCCTATTCTGTTCATGACGTAAAGTGTGGCGGTTTGTTTCCAACAAATTATTGGCCTTAGGTAACCACTCGCCCAAAGACAGATATCATGCCCCAAATCTTCGCTTTCTTCGTGAATTCTCGAGTATATCATAGCGGTTGCCCGTGCCAAATCAGAAGCCAAAGAAATCTCCGTTCAATAACAAGAAGCCCAGGAAGATGCAAATTACACACCTCACTTGTAAGCGAACTAGGTGCACAATCCTGCATCAAGAACAAACTGCAGGACGATGACATGAACGACTACCACATTACAGGAGATACGGTTATTGTTACATGCTTCACTCATGAAAGACATTTCATTAACAGGTGAACGATTCTGCATCACACGTATAAGATACCATCGCGCTTAAAATAACTTTGGCACTATTCCCCATTGATCAACATTTTTGCGAGCCACAAGAAGCATTATCGAATTCTATTGGAGTATAACAAAATTAGCATCAAGAACCTTATGACAAAATTAGTATCAAGAACCTTCGAACCCTTCTCGTGTTGCAACTTCCCTCGATGGATTGGATTTGGAAGATTGTGGGTGACAATTCTTGAAACTTGGGGTTCACTTTAAGCAGCTGCAATATCCTGTCCAGGTTCATCTTCATTTCGGCCCATTTAAATTAATACTCTGTCCATTAACTTAGCTCGGTAAAATGACTAAGTAGATGCTTTAGTGTTCAACAAGTGAGGGAAATGGCTCGACTCCCATTGAAACACAAATATGCCATCAATACGTTACACAAGATACGAATGACACAATACAATACTAGACACACAAATACAAGATTGGCCATACGGCTAATACCATGGCGCTATCATTAATGAAACTAAACTCACCCATAAACAAGAGACACAATTACAACCAAAAAAACATGTAGGCTAAAGACGAAACTCAAATCAGCCCAGGAAATCCGTATCTCATTTGTCTTCAGGACTTAACCTCAAGCCTTCATACTCCATCGTGAAATTGCATCTGTAACTTAACCCAATCATTATCAAAGATACACTGATGAACATCTATAACTTACCCCAATAATAAAAATAAAAATAAAAAAAATTAAAGAAACAATTAAAAATTAAAAAATAATAAAAATCAAAATAATAAAAATTAATTGATAAATCGAATCATTTACAAAGGTAAAATTATGAACAATTAATTTTTTTTTTGCAATTATCAAACGCGTTTCTGTTCCTTCTTTTGTTCTGAAAACAGAAACTTCATGTAATTTACTAAACGTGTTTCTGTTCCCAAAAAAACGCTGCTGCTGGGAATAGAAATATAAAAAAGTGTTTCTCTTCTAAAAGTTGTTCCGGGAATAGAAATGTTACCGCACGCAACTTAGTGGTTGTGCAGTCTAAACAAATAAGCACACTCATCACAAGAACAAGCGAAACAAATGTGTAATCAAAGCGAGGTTCCCCATCATGAGATTTTCAATGGAATTTTCACATAGGATAGATAGCAAGGTATATTCAATTGTAATGTCGTTCGACACAAATCAGAGTAGTCGTGCTGAAATCATATCTAATGTTAAACCATTAATGATCACTCTTGATTCGATCCGGATTTGAACCAAAACCAATTAATATCCTTTTAGGCCAGAACATGTTTTGGACGAAGCAAACAATATTCTCTTATTTCGACTTAAAAAATGCGAGTTTCTATTACCTTCGTTAACATTAAACTTGAAGCTAGAGTTTTAAGGGAAGACACTTAGCATTGTGCAGTCGGGAGCAAATAAGGCACAACTTATTACAAGAAGAAAAGAAACGAAGCAAAGTGGTAATCAAAGTGAGATTCCTACCACGAGATTTCGATGGAATTTGCACGCAGGAGCCTCATCTTTTTGCCGACTCAGCAACCATCAATTAGTACGCCCTAGCTGACCTGAAATGTGACCAACTTATTTGAAATTGTTCGCTCAAGCCAAGTTTGTGCCATCAATAACCAAACCAAGGTGAGAAGTTCTTCCCCTTTGCTAAGTTGCTGAGCATGCATGAACGGTTGGCAATTCCACCCAAAAACTTCACTCGCGATTCCCCACGTCTCATCCTGAAATTTCTCTAGCTCTTTAGCGAGAATGCACGCATCAAAGAGCACGGATTTGCTTTCTGTCTCCTTTCATTTCGGCTGGATTCCGCTCTGTAGGAACAGAAAGTAGAATTCGGCAGGCATCGGTTTTTCTCATTTTCCTCGTATGAAAGATATTTTTTTTGTCGAAACCTTAGTTGGCCAATCCCAGCCACTGCAGACATCATACCAGGCTGTTTAATCATAAGATGAAGCATGTAATCGGACAAGATCTTACTGGTTTGACGGTTGGGGTAGAAACTTTCATTAGTGTTGTAACAGAGTTCGGTGGCGATGTGCCACAGTAAAAGGTTTTTTTTCCATAATCGACATCACAGACGAATGGTAGTAGTCTTTCCACAATTTCGCCCCTGTTTTAGTATGCTCCAGAGCCATTTACATCGGGAGCACAAATCTCATTTGTCCTTCCCCGAGGACGCCTTCCGTCTCAGCTCTTCAAAAATCAGTTTACCTAATTCTTCACTGTATTGTTCCACTCGTTCCGAACTTCAAGTCATCAAACAATTCCCCCAGAGATACGAGACCGAGGAGTTTATCAATCCATTTTGGCCACTTTCTCAGCCGAGAATAAAAAAATTGTACTGGAAGATAGATTTAGACCATCTAGCGGGCAGTCTATGCAATGCAAATGGTGAACTTTCAGATTTGAATTTGAGGAGGAACTGATGAAGATGCTCTCAGATGTTGCTATATTTGCAATAGTCTTGTCAGAGCAAACGATCCTTACCGGAGCTACAAATTCCAGGCCAATAGCTCCAAGAAGCAAGGTGTATGTAATTTGTATATCATATTTGCGAAAACCATGCTTGTTCAGGACATAGAAAACTGCCAAAGCAGAAACAACAGAGCCAATTCGAGATAGCTCGCAAAAGGTACCCTGTTGGACAGTGAACAATGGCAGCCTTGGTATAAGAACATCATGAAAGAAGTTGAGCTCAGCCTCAATGACCCGGAATGCATCCTTTGCGGTTCTGCTCCTGAAAAACCAGTTGCTGTCGTCCCATTCATGGAAGCTGTAGATGAGCTCCACAAGGAGGCCTTGAAGGTTGTTGTTCGCGATATTTGAATCGGAAATATCTTTCACCGAACTTCACAATTCGGTTTTTATTAAGAAGGGTTATGTGGCTCTGTTTTGATGGAAAGTCGGGGAGAACGGGGGAATGAGCGTGTGTGATTAACGAAAGCGATGGAAATGGCGAGGATTTACTGTCTATGCTACTCCTAATCGGCTGGTAATGGAAATAGATTGCTTGAAATCGAAAGTACAAGGAAAGGAAAGTACTAGAAAGTTAAGGCTACACTACGAACAGGGAAGTAAGCTAAAACTTCAAAAAAAACAGAGTGTCCTTCTTGGATGATTGTGCAGAGAGAGCTCCCTTTTCCTTCCTTTCAGGTATTTATCTTCTTTGCGTTTCTAACCGCTCAAGCGGTTATTTCTTGATTTCAAACCTTTGAATTTTGGCGCTCTACTTCACCTCTAATCCATGATCTTTCAAACCGACCCATGTAAATTGGAGCCCATGTCTTTATAACTTGTAACCGCACCATCAACCGTCCCTTTTTGAATGAAATTTCTAAGTTTTAGGAAACCTGTTCGCGCCCATAGGTTTTCTCTTGTATATCCGAATTTCGGATGTAATAATTTCCATGTTGCATACCTATGACATGCCGAATCCAAACACGCTATGTCTTTCATTCGGCATATTTTCTTTTAAACTTCCCGAATAGCACACATATCCCGAATGACTCACATATCCCGAATGGCGCATATATCCCGAATGGCGCACATATCCCAATGACGCACATATCCCGAATGGCCAAATACTATCTTTTCTCCTTGCCATCGTTCGGGATCTTCCAATGATTCCTTTGTCATTTCTAAGATATCAAATCAAACTGCCATGTTTCGGTATCAACATATGCCCCATTTTAAAAGAATTAAAAAGGTTTAATTCTTTTAAATTTCAATACTTACAGAGCACTTTCCCTCTCGAGAGGTGTCTTTTCTATCCATCTTGAGGATCTGCTTTTTCAACTTCTTTTGTGAAACGGTGCTCTTTGAATCGTTCCCAAGATTTATCTCTCTCAACCTCTTTTTGTATTAAACGACGCCTCTCGTGTTGTTTCCAAACTTACATTTTCGACCCTTTCCACATCAGCTATAAAGTCATTTGTCCCCACACAATCAAATTTTTGTCTTCTTCTCATTACCTTTGTCTTCGCGCTCCCGTCTGGTTTTCTTCTTTCTCGAAAAGTTCTCTCCAAACCCTAGCGTTAATCCTTTCTCCTTCCAACAATGGCGTCCCAAGTTCCCTCTTTTTCTTCTGCAGTGGCCCTTGAACGTTTCTTCGAGTTTGTGGAGTCAGCCGATTTGGACGTCGTCATCACTTCTCCCTTCTGAACAATGACGGTACTGATTCTTTTGTCTTGGGTCCCGCTATTTGTAACCATTTTCTAGTTCCAAAGGTCTACTCTGAAGTTTTCCTCGCCATGGAACCGAGATTCTTCCCATTCATCACACACTAGTTCAGTCCCACCACTGGACATCTCAGCTCTCTCGACTTAGGGCTTTTTTCCCATTTGACCAATTATTTTTACCAGTGGTATTCCCGCCTTCATGCTTCTAAGGCTCAACTCTAGGATGAGCTTCAAATCCATGATGCTCTTCGCCTTTCCTGTTTCGATTATCGTCTAAATTTTGAACTGATTAGTGCTCTTTCTAGTTTTTGGTCTTCTTCGACTAATTGTTTCTTTTTCCCTTTCACTTCCATGTCTGTGACCCTTTTGGATTTGGTCTGCATCACTGGTCTTAGTCCTCTAGGAGCAGATGTGGCCACCGTTTCGGTGAACACCAGTCCCAGTTTTCGTCAACTCTCTGATTCTGACTTGTCTTATGAGACATTTCTAAATAAATACTTTAAAAAAGAGGGGGAAAGTCACCGATGAGAAAAACCGCCTTCCGCTATATTGGTTGTGTAAATTTCTTTTCTGTCACCCTGTTATTAGGGTCTCTAGGGACTTTTTTGTACATAGCCAGTGCTCTTGCTGCAGGGACCAAGCTTGCATTCGGTAAGACTGCTCTTGCCCTCTTGTACAGAGGATTAGCCCATGCTGCCTCTGTCACTTCTGCTGGTGTATTAGGGGTTTTTGGTGGCTCTCTCTGGATTTTGCAAGTCTGGGCTGCTTTTTATTTTCCTTCTTGGTTTTCCGATTCCTAATTTGGTCAGCCTCTTCTATTTCTATACCAGACACTTTTCCCTATCAAGCCCTGAGTCAAGAACTTAACCCTCTTAGTACCAAATTTTCTTCTTATTTTCGGTATTTCGTTACTCAACTCTACTCCTTGGACGTAGATACTTTTGATTTTTCTCCTTTTCTTTCTCCCGAATTCTGTCGGCATCTCCTTGGTTTTTCCAATAGTTGTAGTGAGTACTGGCAGGTTATGCTGACTTCCATTGACCTCCCTCTCAAAATCTCATTCAAAGGCAGACTCATTTCTGGCTTTGAAGTTTACTCTCCCCAATATTGCGCTCGGCAATTTGGGCTCACACAAGGGCTTCCTGTTCCAGCACTTTAACTTTTTCTTTCCCTCTCTGCCTGAAAAAGTTACTTGTAAAGTCTCAGACACTTTAGCCTTCACCGAACTAAAAATTGTTATCCGGAGGATATACCGAAGGCTTTCTGTGTCGGCATATGAGCCAAAACCTGCCTATTACTACCTGAATTCTTGTTATAGTGGAAAGATTACCATTCTCGTGTTTTTTCCGAGAGTGAAAATTGGAATCATTTCTGGACCGAGAACTGCAAATGGTAGATCCGGCTTCCAAGGCGGATGTGATACCGAAAGCGCTCCCAGCCCCTTCGGGAGAATCTAAGAAAGGTTAAGTGAACTCCTCCTTTTTTGTATATGTTATAGGCTTACCTTTCATTCCATATTAATATGGTACTTGCAGACGGCAAAAGAAAAGAAACGCCTCACCAAAATCCCAGCTCTCAAGAAACAGCAACTTCAGCGGGGAACAGGTATCCGTATTTCTGAGCCGGACTTCTTTGACAGCCTCATCCCAAGTTGCTTCCTGATGCGCGCTCCGATCATTCGAAGAAGCCAAGATCAGCAAAGGTGAGTGATCATATCTTCTTTATACTTATACTGTGGCTGCAAATGGAACTAATTCCTGATTCTAATCTTTTTAACTGTCAGGTCCTTCGAAGAAACGCCTGCTTCTTCTCCTTCCGAGCCCTCTCGTTGAGATTCCCGGTCTTTACGGCGATGACCTCTGCCACCCGCCTTTAATCGAGCTTGATCCTGTGGCACTGAAGTCACTCATCCCGATTCCCCCCACCGACGGCAACATCAGCACCAGAGAGACTCGCATTACACTTCCAGGATACAACCCTGAAGAGTCTACTCCCCTTGAGGAATCTGCTATGCTTGAGGAATCGCTTCCAATCGGTATGTTCTTAGTGGTAATTAACCGATTCATTTTGTGCCGAATTATTTCGGCTCACATTACTTGTTTAAATTTTGACTCTAGTGGTCTCTCTCTTTCATCTATTTGAAGCTGCTCGAGAAACTCATCAAGTCAGTGGTTCTAACCTTCCGCTTCTGAAAGGCGTCTCTGCTCGCACTTCTGGTATATGGATTTCTCACCCTACTATTTTCTTACCACAATTTAATCGGTGGCTAATTGGTTTTCTGATTGCAGGACTTCGCTCATTCAAAAGCTCCAATCTTACCTATTGAGTTATAATCCCCACGAGCACTCCCTCCTCTTTGGACGCAGCCTATATCATCCCCCAGAGAATCCCATATACCGTCATCTTCAACAGTCGCTGCTTCATCGGGCAAGGGAAGGCCCTTATTGTCTAAAGAAGTGAGAAGGATGCTTTCAGAAAGAAAGATTCAACAAATCAAATCGGGAGAGACTACTCCAGATCAGTTGAAGGATCTTTTGTCAACATCCTCTTCCAATCCCTTCTCAGGTTGTCCAAAGCTAAATGGCAAGAATTTTTAGATCTTTTGGAACCTGGCTATGGGAAGTTAATTGTGGACTCCAAGAGAAATATCGGGCTAGAGTTCTTTCTCAGGAAATCTTCTCGGGAAATCCCTCCTATATGCCTTCGACGAGCTTCAAGGCTATCTGTAACGATTTTCACACTTGGTTTCGTCGAGGCGTGGTAGGACAC
>JAGVVM010014985.1:0-14603 GCA_019149425.1 Psidium friedrichsthalianum | reverse complement strand
ACAAAATACACAAAAATATCATATTTTATTTTAATTCCCTTTTTTCATGTTTTGTCATCACAAATTCAAAATATACAATTCGATGTCATATATTCCTTTACGAGCTAATTTCGAATCGACCCTAAAAAATCCAATTCAGTCATTTTATTATTATTTTTCACTTTTTAGGAAGTTGTGAAATTATCCTCTAATTAGTCTGAATTTTCATCTTGGCCTAACGTACCAGAATGCTCAATTTTGTAAAAGGGCTTGTGATTTTGCATTAAAGTCTCAAGGACTAGGGTGCAAATACCTACCTTAAGGGATTATTTTTGTAAATAACTAAAGAAGAGTTAGTGGATAAATTAGAATAGAGATAGAAGAGGGAGAAGACAGATGGAAAAAATAAAAGATTAGAATGAGAAGGGAATGGAAGAAAATAAGATGAGAATAGAAAAGGCAGATGGAGATGAAGAAGAGATAGTGTTAGAATTTAGAATGGGAGATAGATATGGAGAAGGAAGATGAAGATGAAGAGAGTTTGTGGGAAATTAGAATGGAGCTAAGTTATGTGGAGAACATTAGAATGAGGATAAATGAGTAGGCTATAAAGGGGAAAAGAGAGCTTGAGAGGATTTTTTTTGAGCAGTAAAATTTGAAATGTTTGGAGGGTTTGGAAATTTGAAGAAAAATTAGAGAGAAAAAAAAAATAAAAAGAGAGAGAATTTTTTTTCAAAGAGAAAGTTTTTAAAGATGGTTTGGGATTTTAAAGCTAAGTGTTACCATTACCAATTCCCACTGATCAACACAAGTCACAATTTCATCTCGTCGTTCGCTGAGCCGTAATCTTGATCCAAAGGCCGAACAAGGTCCTAATTCGGCAATCAAGTCCCGTCAAAATCAGGTAATGAATCCTAACCATTAAAATCTTAAGAATTTGTTACCTAAAATGGATTGATTTAAAATTTTGAATTATGTCGTGTCATATTACAATGCCCTATTCGTATTGCACATATCTTTCTGCATTTTCTGCTTTATCGCTTACAAAGATTAGAATCCCAGATTGCGCTGCGGGCGGCAGATTCTGCCTCCCTCATAACTTGATGTGTGAAGATCTTTTGTATTCCATCTCTTGGATAATTTTGACTTCTTTCTTTCTTGCAAATTATTAAAATAAAATAATGGCCGCAGAAAAATTTTTTGGTAAGAGAGGTAAGCGGAGCCACCTATTGGAGGTTCTGTATTTACTGCCTTTACTTTTCTACAATTTTAATTTCCTGCACCATCAAAACCAGAATGGGGAAGGGTGCGACCCACCCGTTGGAGGTTTCTTCTTCTTCTGTAAGTGTGGGAGCATGGGGGAAACACAGGGCATGATGAGAAGGGCTGGCTACCCGTTGGAAAGGTTCTGCAATTAATTTTCTGCAGGTCAAACGGAGAAGGCGGACTTACTGTTTGCCACCCGTTGGAGCGTGTGTTTGCGCGTGCCCGTACAATTGTATGGGAGCCGTAGTGCTCTAGGCCAGTGCATGTAATCACGCCCGTTGGAGGTGAAAGGGGTTATTGATTTTACTTTCTGTAATTTAATTTCTACAGCATCAAACTCCAGAATGAGAAGCTCGAGCCACCCGTTGGAGGTTCTTTATTTACTTGCCTTTACTTTCTACAATTTAATTTCTGCACACATTAAACCCAGAATGGGAAGCCCAAGCATTCAAAATATATTTAAAAAAAATGTCATTCATGTGCATTTCATATAGTATAGCTCATGCATACTTTGCCATGCCGCATACATATTCGTATTATCATTAATTCATGCATATTCATGCAAAAAAAAAAATTCAAAAGAAAAATCCCAAAATTAGGAAACGGGCCATTTCGACTGGCCAATTCTATTTTGTTGATTTCCCTTTCTAATCTTTTCAAAATGACGATTTTGCCCCACATAGGCAAATTATCTTGAAAAATTCAAAAAAATCAAAAAATCCCAAAAATTAGAAACGGACCATTCCGACTGGCCATCCTATTTTGATGATTTTCTTTTCCTATTATTTCCAAATGACGATTTTACCCTTATAGCAAATTGTCTTGAAAAATTCTATAAATTCAGAAAAATCTAAAAATTAGAAGGACAGGCCATTTCGACTGGCCAATCCTATTTTGATGATTTTCTTTTTTGATCTTTTCAAAAAAAATGATGATTTTTCCCTTTAATAGGCAAATTGTCTTGAAAAAATTCTAGGAAATTCAGAAAAAAAAATCCCAAAAATTAGGAAACGGACCATTTCGACTGGTCCAATCCTATTTTGATGATTTCCATTCCCTGATCTTTTTCAAAAATGACGATTTTTCCCCTCATAGGTAAATTGTCTTGAAAAAATTTCAAGAAATTCAGAAAAATCCAAAAAAATTAGACGACCATTCGGCTGGCCAATCTTATTTTTGATGAGTTTTATTCATGTGTCGCATCCGCATGTCGTGTGTACACATGTTACGTACGCATGTCCTACGCATGTCACATACGCATGTCTACGTACGTATGTCGCGTCTCATATTCGTATTCGTTGTGTCGCCGTATCGCATATCGTATTTGTATGTTTTTGAATCCGCATGTCATATTCATACGTAGTCTTTCATAAACGCATAATCGTATTCGTAATGTATTTACATCCTCTCATCTGTATTCGTATACCTACATATGCATGTCCACGTATGTATGTCGCATCTGTATGTCCGCATTCGTATGTTGCATCCTCATGTCTACGTTCGTATGCTGTATGTTATGTATATCCACGTTCGTATGCCGTACTTTGCATGTCCACGTTCGCATGTAACGTATGTTCACGTTTGCATGTCATATTTGTATATCTATATTTGCATGTCCATGATTGCACATCCACGTTCGCATGTGTACATTCGCGTGTCTATATTTGCCTATTCACATTTTGCTTATCCATGCACCCATTACCATCCATGCATTCCATCTAAAAAGTAAAAATACAAAAGAGAACATCTCACTAGAGCCTTAGGAGTAAACCAAGCCTGAGTTGCCAAAATTGAGATATCCATGGAATTAGGTACCGAAAGGCATTAGTTTTTATTAACTAGTGTAACCAAGTCCCCCGAACTCATAATCTCTGGTTCGTATAAGTAATTTAGTTCTCCTGCTAATTTACTTAGGTTTCCAATCGACCTATCAAAAAATGATTAGTGGCGACTTCAAATTCTAAAATCATTTGAACAAAAATCAAAGTTGCGATTCGGTAGGACTTGGGAGAGTTCGTATTAGGTTAGTCAATTTAATTAACCCGATAATCCGTTTATCTGATTGAAATTTTTCGGGTCGCGACACTTATGTCGTTGTCAAAAGCGTTTCTTTGATCAGAAACTCATCTAGGCAATATAAATAAATAAATAATCTATTTCTAATCAAAAATAGCTCTTGGGAACTGAATGGTTATTATTTGCACCCTTAGCATTATTTGTTCAATCGTCAAACTCATTCCATTTCATAAATTAGTAATCCTAAAAAAAAAATGAATTAGAACCCCACAAATGATTGAGCATTTTATATGTATTCCTTCAAAAAAAAAATTTGGTGATTATGAGAATAATAGTAAATTGTGGGCCACAAATTTTTGAAGAGTGGACCTCATAATAATTTTTAATTATTTATTATTCATTGTTTGTAGCTCACAACATATTGTCAATCTCACAGTAAATAAAGGATTAATATCACGAAAAGCCCACAATTGGTATACTTGTGACACTAACCCAAACTATTTTTTTATCACAAAAAAACCTCAAACCGGTACACATATGACAAATTTACCCAAAAATATTTTTAACAACAAAAATCGCAATTAGTACACATGTGACAATTTTACCTCAAATTATTTTTTTACCATCAAAAATCCTAAACCGATACACCTGTAATAAATTTACCTCAATCTAAATTTTCTTACCACAAAGAAACCTTAAATTGATAAACATGTGATAAATTTACCCTCCGTTAGTTTCCGTTAAATCAGGTTAATACCATGAAAAATTTTAAACAGATACATATATGACAAATAGAGAATAAAAATCTCAAACTAGTTCACTCGTCAATTGTTACGTGTTATTCAACTCAACAATTTGATGGTAAAATTTAACAAAAATTAACATAGGGTAAATTTATCACAAATATACTAGATTTGGATAAATTTATCACAGGTGTACCAGTTTAGAATTTTGTATAGTGAAAAAATAGTTTGGGGTAAATTTGTCACCATGTTTCAGTTTGAGATTTTCGTGATATTAACCCGTAAATAAAAAATTCTCACATAAGCATGTTCCATCTTGAACTGTGATTGGCTAATTGTAGACTCTATTCTCCGACAAATCCCACATTCTTTGTAAGGTGAAATTATCAATATTGTCAATGGTCCACGGTCAAACTCTGAATTACGTTGAGTTTTCAGCAGGTGTATCAATGAACTTTGTTCTTTCATTTTGATGGATACACATGATTCTCAGTGTGTATCAAAAAACCATGATCGGATGATTTGATGGGTTTGGTACACTAACATTCAGTTTTGGTCAAATGGTACGCTAACATTCATTCATGGGTTGGTACACTAACATTTTGTTCTATGGTCAAATGGTACACTAACATTCATTCGGCTAAAGGTTGCCCATGCCTCATAGCTTAACCAATTATATCGCAAGATTGTCTTCAGATATAACCCGATACTTCTTTCCATGTTCTTCGAACAACATGTCGAATCCTCATCCCATCCGAACGACGTTTTAATTTTAAAAGATGAAAAGAGAAACTCATGAATCTTAACACATCTTAATTGAATTAAATAAATGGCGTCGTTAGACGGAAATTTTGTCATGGCACATGAATTTAATGATCCAATCTCTATTTGTTCGTCCTGGAATTCCAAGATGAAGCTTTAATTCATGCTTCTATAAGAAGAATTGGATATATGAAATTCTTAGCTGCCGGTCTTAGTAAGCTAAAGAAGATTTTTTTTCAGAAGAGAGACCGTTCCATTAATTAATGCATCTTAACCTAAAATGTCAAAGATAAGTGCAAGACCATTATTAGTTTATTAATATCCATTATCTATATAAGGCAGAGGACAATAAGTGCTTATACCACATCTAAAACCTTGCCTGTAAACATACCATCTTCCTCCACAGCAATGACAATGTTCTCTTCAATGGCGATGCAGTTGCCTTCTCCTTCTGTCATCTTCGCTTCCCTCCTCTTCCTCTTCCTCATTCTAAAGCAATGGAAAAAATCCAACGATGCCCAGAACGACCATCCTTTGAAATTGCCTCCGGGGCCGAAGATGCTCCCTCTTCTGGGGAACCTTCACCAGATGACGGGGTCCCTCCCTCACCACTCGCTCCGGGACTTGGCCAGGAGGCATGGGCCAATCATGCGCCTCCAGCTGGGCGAGATCCTGACCATCGTCATCTCGTCGGCGGACATGGTCAAGGAGATCCTCGGCAAGAACGAGCTCAACTTCGCCCAGAGGCCCGAGATTACGGCCCTCGAGGTTATGTCCTACGAGAACTCGAGTTTCGTGTTCTCGCCCTATGGCGAGTACTGGAGGCAGATGCGCAAGATTTGCGTGCTGGAGCTCCTGAGCATGAAGAGGGTCCTCTCCTTCAGATACATAAGAGAGCAAGAGTGCTGGAACGTGATGAGAGCAATACAATCGTCTCAAGGGAAGCCTGTGAACTTGAGCAAGATGGTGCTGAACCTGATTAATGACGTCACCTCTTGGGCAGCGTTTGGCGAGAGATGCAAATACAGAGACGAGTTCCTTTCTTTCCTCAAGGAAGTGACGATGCTTGGTGGTGGGTTCGAGCTTCCGGATCTCTTCCCTTCGATCTGGTTCTTGCGTTATCTGTCTAGGATGAAACCAGCTTGGGAGAGATTGCACAAGGAGATCGATTTGATTCTTGACCACATCATTGAAGAACACAAGGAAAAATTGAAGGGCAAAGGTGGGAACGAGGAGGAGGATAAGAATGCAAGAGAAGATCTTGTGGATGTGCTCTTGAATCTCCAGAAAAGTAGTGAAATGAACTTCTTCATCAAGCCACATGTCATCAAAAATATTGTCATGGTAATATTTATTTCATGTTAATTTCACTAAATATATACTTTGCTTCTGTGTATAGATTTTCTTACTGCTTGAGCTTTTTATAATTGCGCGAAATATTATATCCTTTGCTTCTATCTTACTTACTAATGAGCTTTCTTTCTACATAAGCTTTTATATTATGGTCCTGCTAGCGTGATAGTATGACAGTACAATAGTGAAATACTAGACATAAGATAAAAGGTGGGTCCCATCATGATTACAAAATATTTTTTTAATATAGAATCGGCATACCAAAAAGATTGCCTATTTTATTAGCCAAAAAGAGTTCTCACTGATCAGTATAGAATCTTCGACAAAAAAAAATCAATATAGAATCGGCGTACCAGCATTTCAACAGCGAATGGATCGTCTTAGATGTATACATGATTAAAAATATATATTATGGTCACATCCATGAAACCCTAATATTCTCAAGATGTATCATAGTAAGAAGTCTTACAAAAATAATTTACTAAATGACGTGAAATCACCATATTTTGGTCATTAGAAATACACTCCGTTATCTTCTGTCCTATGTTATTCGAAATATAAAAACGATATTTCAATCAACATCAATTATGTCTTGTCGTATCATTCGGTATATAATGATTTTATGCGATATCGCTATATTACAGGATTAATCATTTGACACTTTATCTTTCTTGTACTTTTTAAGGACATCATTCTGACATCTAAGATCAATCGGTTCTTTTTTTTGCTTTCTGTGCAGGAAATGTTTTCTGCTGGGACAGACACATCCTCGACGACCATAGAGTGGGCCTTCTCGGAGATGCTGAGGAACCCCGAGTTATGGAGAAGGCGCAAGCAGAGGTCCGAGCTGTCCTGAAGGGCAAGACCCAGGTCCGTGAGAAGGACATCCAGGGCCTCGAGTACCTGAAGCTTGTGGTCAAGGAGACCCTGAGGATGCACTCGCCGGGCCCGCTCATGACCCGAGAGTCGCGCGAGGCTTGCGTGATCAACGGCTACGAGATCCCAAGAAGACCAAGATTGTGATCAACTCATATGCAGTGGGGAGGGACCTCAGTTCTGGACAGACCCGGAGTCATTTTGCCTGAAAGGTTCCTGAACTCATCGGTCGATTTCAGAGGGTCGAGCTTTGAGTTCATACCCTTCGGCGGAGGAAGGAGGATCTGTCCCGGGATCAATTTCGGGCTTGCGAACATCGAGCTTCCTTGGCTCAGCTCCTGTACCACTTCGACTGGTCCCTGGCTGACGGGATTAAGGCACAAGACCTGGACATGTCTGAGACTTTTGGGATCACTTCCAGGAGGAAGAATCCCTTGATCGTGGTTGCTAAGCCCTGTGTTCCCTTCTCTTACGATGGAGATCATGATAAGTAGTAATCAAATGTGTGTGTGTTTTGGGGAGTACTAGGTTGGGTAAATCAAGTGATGTTGGTGTCTTTGTATCTGTCTCTTCTCTGATATTGCAGTTCCTTATCCAATAAATAAGCTCGTGCGCTTAAAAAACTACCCTGTGAGCTCCATAATACACTAAATTTTCTTGCATTGCATATGATTGATTAGTTCTTTGGTTATCAGATGCATGGTGCTAGCTTCATCCTATCAAGGATTCCATTTGTTTAAACCCAAAACGAAGTTGGGGAAGATGCGGCTTTTAGCCTTTTTCTTTTGTTGTTCCGACCGTGAAAATGGGCAATTATTTACAAGATTGGGGCCCGTGTACAGTGCCGCACCCGGCCCGTGTGGCATTGTGGCTCACGGCCCGTGCGTGTGCCACAATGCCACGCATGGGCCCGATTTTTTTAATTTCGTTTTACTTTTTTAAAATATTTATATAACTTTGTAAATATAATTTTTTTTCTTTTGTAGCTTATTTTTATAACATAATTATCAATAATTAATTAAAAAATTATTAATATGTGTAATTATTTTATAAAGTTTGAAAATAAATTAATTAAAAATATTCACAAGGCCGGTGCGGTAGCATTTTTTATTTCATTTTTTGTATGTGTTTTTTTATTTACTATGTAAATAATTAATAAAAAATATTCACGTAAATATAAAAATATTCACATAAATATAATTCTCAATTAATTACTGATAATTATGTTATAAATTTTTATCGATTATTTACATAGTAAATAAATTAATTACATATATCTTAATAAAATTTTTAATTAATTATTGATAATTATGTTATAAAAAAAAGTTTCAAAATGAAACAAAATTATATTTACAAATTTATATAATTTTTAAAATACGAAATTAAAGAAATGCTAATTATGTTAATATTTTATTAATTATTAACATACTAAAAAAATTAATCACATGCATATATCTTAATAAAATTTTTAATTAATTATTGGTAATTATTTATAAAAATAAGCTTCAAAAGGCAAAAATATATATTTACAAAATTATATAAATATAAAATTATAAAAATACGAAATAAGAAAATGTCATCGCACCAGCCTCGTGAATTTTTTAATTATTTACATAGTAAATAATAAATAAAAAAACACATACAAAACCTGAATAAAAAAATGCTACCGTATCGACCTCGTGAATATTTTTAATTAATTTATTTACATACTTTATAAAATGATTACATACATATTAACAAATTTTTTCAATTAATTATTGATAATTATGTTAGAAAAATAAGTTAGAAAAGAAAAAAAAATTATATTTACAAAGTTATATAAATATTAGAAAAAAAGTAAAAAAAAAGAAACTAAAAAAAACCGGGCCCGTGCGCGGCACTGTGGCGCACGCACGAGCCGTGGGCCGCAGTGCCGCGCACGGGCCCGGTTTTTTTTAGTTTCTTTTTTTTTACTTTTTTTCTAATATTTATATAACTTTGTAAATATAATTTTTTTTTCTTTTCTAACTTATTTTCTAACATAATTATCAATAATTAATTGAAAAAATTTGTTAATATGTATGTAATCATTTTATAAAGTATGTAAATAAATTAATTAAAAATATTCACGAGGTCGATACGGTAGCATTTTTTTATTTCAGGTTTTGTATGTGTTTTTTTATTTATTATTTACTATGTAAATAATTAAAAAAATTCACGAGGCTGGTGCGATGACATTTTCTTAATTTCGTATTTTTATAATTTTATATTTATATAATTTTGTAAATATATATTTTTGCCTTTTGAAGCTTATTTTTATAAATAATTACCAATAATTAATTAAAATTTTATTAAGATATATGCATGTGATTAATTTTTTAGTATGTTAATAATTAATAAAAATATTAACATAATTAGCATTTCTTTAATTTCGTATTTTAAAAATTATATAAATTTGTAAATATAATTTTGTTTCATTTGAAACTTTTTTTATAACATAATTATCAATAATTAATTAAAAATTTTATTAAGATATATGTAATTAATTTATTTACTATGTAAATAATCGATAAAAATTTATAACATAATTATCAGTAATTAATTGAGAATTATATTTATGTGAATATTTTTATATTTACGTGAATATTTTTTATTAATTATTTACATAGTAAATAAAAAAACACATACAAAAAATGAAATAAAAAATGCTACCGCACCGGCCTTGTGAATATTTTTAATTAATTTATTTTCAAACTTTATAAAATAATTACACATATTAATAATTTTTTAATTAATTATTGATAATTATGTTATAAAAATAAGCTACAAAAGAAAAAAAAAATTATATTTACAAAGTTATATAAATATTTTAAAAAAGTAAAACGAAATTAAAAAAAATCGGGCCCATGCGTGGCATTGTGGCACACGCACGGGCCGTGAGCCACAATGCCACACGGGCCGGGTGCGGCACTGTACACGGGCCCCAATCTTGTAAATAATTGCCCATTTTCACGGTCGGAACAACAAAAGAAAAAGGCTAAAAGCCGCATCTTCCCCAACTTCGTTTTGGGTTTAAACAAATGGAATCCTTGATAGGATGAAGCTAGCACCATGCATCTGATAACCAAAGAACTAATCAATCATATGCAATGCAAGAAAATTTAGTGTATTATGGAGCTCACAGGGTAGTTTTTAAGCGCACGAGCTTATTTATTGGATAAGGAACTGCAATATCAGAGAAGAGACAGATACAAAGACACCAACATCACTTGATTTACCCAACCTAGTACTCCCCCAAAACACACACACATTTGATTACTACTTATCATGATCTCCATCGTAAGAGAAGGGAACACAGGGCTTAGCAACCACGATCAAGGGATTCTTCCTCCTGGAAGTGATCCCAAAAGTCTCAGACATGTCCAGGTCTTGTGCCTTAATCCCGTCAGCCAGGGACCAGTCGAAGTGGTACAGGAGCTGAGCCAAGGGAAGCTCGATGTTCGCAAGCCCGAAATTGATCCCGGGACAGATCCTCCTTCCTCCGCCGAAGGGTATGAACTCAAAGCTCGACCCTCTGAAATCGACCGATGAGTTCAGGAACCTTTCAGGCAAAAATGACTCCGGGTCTGTCCAGAACTGAGGGTCCCTCCCCACTGCATATGAGTTGATCACAATCTTGGTCTTCTTGGGGATCTCGTAGCCGTTGATCACGCAAGCCTCGCGCGACTCTCGGGTCATGAGCGGGCCCGGCGAGTGCATCCTCAGGGTCTCCTTGACCACAAGCTTCAGGTACTCGAGGCCCTGGATGTCCTTCTCACGGACCTGGGTCTTGCCCTTCAGGACAGCTCGGACCTCTGCTTGCGCCTTCTCCATAACTCGGGGTTCCTCAGCATCTCCGAGAAGGCCCACTCTATGGTCGTCGAGGATGTGTCTGTCCCAGCAGAAAACATTTCCTGCACAGAAAGCAAAAAAAAAGAACCGATTGATCTTAGATGTCAGAATGATGTCCTTAAAAAGTACAAGAAAGATAAAGTGTCAAATGATTAATCCTGTAATATAGCGATATCGCATAAAATCATTATATACCGAATGATACGACAAGACATAATTGATGTTGATTGAAATATCGTTTTTATATTTCGAATAACATAGGACAGAAGATAACGGAGTGTATTTCTAATGACCAAAATATGGTGATTTCACGTCATTTAGTAAATTATTTTTGTAAGACTTCTTACTATGATACATCTTGAGAATATTAGGGTTTCATGGATGTGACCATAATATATATTTTTAATCATGTATACATCTAAGACGATCCATTCGCTGTTGAAATGCTGGTACGCCGATTCTATATTGATTTTTTTTTGTCGAAGATTCTATACTGATCAGTGAGAACTCTTTTTGGCTAATAAAATAGGCAATCTTTTTTGGTATGCCGATTCTATATTAAAAAAATATTTGTAATCATGATGGGACCCACCTTTTATCTTATGTCTAGTATTTCACTATTGTACTGTCATACTATCACGCTAGCAGGACCATAATATAAAAGCTTATGTAGAAAGAAAGCTCATTAGTAAGTAAGATAGAAGCAAAGGATATAATATTTCGCGCAATTATAAAAAGCTCAAGCAGTAAGAAAATCTATACACAGAAGCAAAGTATATATTTAGTGAAATTAACATGAAATAAATATTACCATGACAATATTTTTGATGACATGTGGCTTGATGAAGAAGTTCATTTCACTACTTTTCTGGAGATTCAAGAGCACATCCACAAGATCTTCTCTTGCATTCTTATCCTCCTCCTCGTTCCCACCTTTGCCCTTCAATTTTTCCTTGTGTTCTTCAATGATGTGGTCAAGAATCAAATCGATCTCCTTGTGCAATCTCTCCCAAGCTGGTTTCATCCTAGACAGATAACGCAAGAACCAGATCGAAGGGAAGAGATCCGGAAGCTCGAACCCACCACCAAGCATCGTCACTTCCTTGAGGAAAGAAAGGAACTCGTCTCTGTATTTGCATCTCTCGCCAAACGCTGCCCAAGAGGTGACGTCATTAATCAGGTTCAGCACCATCTTGCTCAAGTTCACAGGCTTCCCTTGAGACGATTGTATTGCTCTCATCACGTTCCAGCACTCTTGCTCTCTTATGTATCTGAAGGAGAGGACCCTCTTCATGCTCAGGAGCTCCAGCACGCAAATCTTGCGCATCTGCCTCCAGTACTCGCCATAGGGCGAGAACACGAAACTCGAGTTCTCGTAGGACATAACCTCGAGGGCCGTAATCTCGGGCCTCTGGGCGAAGTTGAGCTCGTTCTTGCCGAGGATCTCCTTGACCATGTCCGCCGACGAGATGACGATGGTCAGGATCTCGCCCAGCTGGAGGCGCATGATTGGCCCATGCCTCCTGGCCAAGTCCCGGAGCGAGTGGTGAGGGAGGGACCCCGTCATCTGGTGAAGGTTCCCCAGAAGAGGGAGCATCTTCGCCCCGGAGGCAATTTCAAAGGATGGTCGTTCTGGGCATCGTTGGATTTTTTCCATTGCTTTAGAATGAGGAAGAGGAAGAGGAGGGAAGCGAAGATGACAGAAGGAGAAGGCAACTGCATCGCCATTGAAGAGAACATTGTCATTGCTGTGGAGGAAGATGGTATGTTTACAGCAAGGTTTTAGATGTGGTATAAGCACTTATTGTCCTCTGCCTTATATAGATAATGGATATTAATAAACTAATAATGGTCTTGCACTTATCTTTGACATTTTAGGTTAAGATGCATTAATTAATGGAACGGTCTCTCTTCTGAAAAAAAAATCTTCTTTAGCTTACTAAGACCGGCAGCTAAGAATTTCATATATCCAATTCTTCTTATAGAAGCATGAATTAAAGCTTCATCTTGGAATTCCAGGACGAACAAATAGAGATTGGATCATTAAATTCATGTGCCATGACAAAATTTCCGTCTAACGACGCCATTTATTTAATTCAATTAAGATGTGTTAAGATTCATGAGTTTCTCTTTTCATCTTTTAAAATTAAAACGTCGTTCGGATGGGATGAGGATTCGACATGTTGTTCGAAGAACATGGAAAGAAGTATCGGGTTATATCTGAAGACAATCTTGCGATATAATTGGTTAAGCTATGAGGCATGGGCAACCTTTAGCCGAATGAATGTTAGTGTACCATTTGACCATAGAACAAAATGTTAGTGTACCAAACCCATGAATGAATGTTAGCGTACCATTTGACCAAAAACTGAATGTTAGTGTACCAAACCCATCAAATCATCCGATCATGGTTTTTTGATACACACTGAGAATCATGTGTATCCATCAAAATGAAAGAACAAAGTTCATTGATACACCTGCTGAAAACTCAACGTAATTCAGAGTTTGACCGTGGACCATTGACAATATTGATAATTTCACCTTACAAAGAATGTGGGATTTGTCGGAGAATAGAGTCTACAATTAGCCAATCACAGTTCAAGAATGGAACATGCTTATGTGAGAATTTTTTATTTACGGGTTAATATCACGAAAAATCTCAAACTGAAACATGGGTGACAAATTTACCCCAAACTATTTTTTCACTATACAAAATTCTAAACTGGTACACCTGTGATAAATTTATCCAAATCTAGTATATTTGTGATAAATTTACCCTATGTTAATTTTTGTTAAATTTTACCATCAAATTGTTGAGTTGAATAACACGTAACAATTGACGAGTGAACTAGTTTGAGATTTTTATTCTCTATTTGTCATATATGTATCTGTTTAAAATTTTTCATGGTATTAACCTGATTTAACGGAAACTAACGGAGGGTAAATTTATCACATGTTTATCAATTTAAGGTTTCTTTGTGGTAAGAAAATTTAGATTGAGGTAAATTTATTACAGGTGTATCGGTTTAGGATTTTTGATGGTAAAAAAATAATTTGAGGTAAAATTGTCACATGTGTACTAATTGCGATTTTTTGTTGTTAAAAATATTTTGGGTAAATTTGTCATATGTGTACCGGTTTGAGGTTTTTTTGTGATAAAAAAATAGTTTGGGTTAGTGTCACAAGTATACCAATTGTGGGCTTTTCGTGATATTAATCCTTTATTTACTGTGAGATTGACAATATGTTGTGAGCTACAAACAATGAATAATAAATAATTAAAAATTATTATGAGGTCCACTCTTCAAAAATTTGTGGCCCACAATTTACTATTATTCTCATAATCACCAAATTTTTTTTTGAAGGAATACATATAAAATGCTCAATCATTTGTGGGGTTCTAATTCATTTTTTTTCTTAGGATTACTAATTTATGAAATGGAATGAGTTTGACGATTGAACAAATAATGCTAAGGGTGCAAATAATAACCATTCAGTTCCCAAGAGCTATTTTTGATTAGAAATAGATTATTTATTTATTTATATTGCCTAGATGAGTTTCTGATCAAAGAAACGCTTTTGACAACGACATAAGTGTCGCGACCCGAAAAATTTCAATCAGATAAACGGATTATCGGGTTAATTAAATTGACTAACCTAATACGAACTCTCCCAAGTCCTACCGAATCGCAACTTTGATTTTTGTTCAAATGATTTTAGAATTTGAAGTCGCCACTA